>PVIJ01006761.1:0-88811 GCA_004024925.1 Scalopus aquaticus
CATACAGCCTTCCATAGTGGTTGGACCAGTTCACATTCCCACCAGCAGTGTAGAAGGGTTCCTTTTTCTCCACATCCTTTCCAGCATTTGTTATTGCCTGCATTTTTAATGTGTGCCATCCTCACAGGTGTGAGGTGGTATCTCATAGTTGTTTTGATTTGCATTTCCTTGATTATAAGTGATGTTGAGCATTTTTTCACCACTGTGTTTTCTTGATGGTAAGGGCCTGAATGCTGAGCACGATGCTAGTGGTTCTACCTGAATTTACTAAAACTCCACAAGCCCTCTAAATATCTCCCCTCTTTAAAGATGAGGTTCAAGAATATTTAAACAACTTACACAGGCCTATATTCAAATCCAATCTCTTTCCAAATCCTGTACGTGTATTTGCCAAGCTGATTTAAACTTGAATGCTTCCTTTTGGCTATCAAAACAACAGATCACCATAACATGACCTCGAGGGATAAACAAATGAATGTTGGATGTTTAATTGCCAAATTTAGGCTCTGTTTCTTACAATTGAGACACAATGAATATGGATGAAGAAGCCAAATGAAAACTTTATCTGAAAATTGCTCTCATCTCTTTCTGAGCTGAGATTGTCAATAATCACCTCATATTTTATGTTGGTACTTTTTTTTATTAGCATAAGCATGTGCCTTTTCCATTCTTTGATGTATCATAGATCATGTGTTTGCACATATTAATTTCTTTCCTTGTTCAAAAGGCCTGCTGCTTACATTGCTAATCAAATTTGTAGATGTGCTCATAGGACAGGAATATTGTGAAGACGTTTTCCCGCTGGCATTGTCATTTTTCAAATTTCATGTTTAAGACAGTTTTCTTTGTCTCATGTATCCTCTAACACAGTTAACTAGTGTAGTTTTTAATATAATCGTAACCTAATTCTGGTTTTGTTCTATTTTATTTTTCTTCAAATATAAACCTGCATTTTATTCAAAAAGAATTTCAAAGTAATGTCAAGAAACATAATTCTTAAAAGTCTTTATAATATGAAAACACTTGCAGAAAGATCTAAAAAGGCATAAAAGAAAAGGTGATCATACAATTAAAATCAGGTAAAAAGTAGAATGACAAAAATCTTATACTGAATAAAACGAGGCAACCAGAAAGATGATATTTCTGATCTAATTATTTACACTTATTTTTTAAAAGTTATTTAGTAGTTGTCTTATGACTTAAAATATTCCTCTTTAATCACTATCTATCTTCAAGTATTATCATTTCCTTGTAGTGTAAACATCTTACAACAGTTTATTATCAATTTTTCCCTCTTTTTGTGTGCTATTATTGTCCTATATTTCACTTTTACATATGCCACATACCCAGAATCAATTGCCATTGTTTTTGCTTTCAATAAGTAATGATTTCTTAGCTATTAAAATAATGGAAAAATATATATTTAACTGTCATTTTCATAAATTTTAGTACTCTGCATCTCTCTGAAGATACAAGTTTCCATGTGATGTCACAGTCCTATCTGAAGAACTTCCTTTAACATTTCTTGTAATGCAGTTATCCCAGAAATAGAGTCAATTTTCATTTCTTTTCAAAAGCCCTTAATTCTCCTTTGAGTTTTAAAGATACTGAACTGTTTTGCCCTGTACTCTAACCGTGGCTTAATTATTTTCTGGACTGAATATTTATTTTCTAATGAGATGTCTGCTATGATTCTTAGTCTTCAGATTTTTCTTCTTTCACATTCTCTCCCTTCTCTGAGATTCCCATAACACATGTTAGAACACTTGATGTTGTATAGCTCTTATTTCTTACATTTTTTATTTTCTTTTATGCTTCACTTTGAGTAATTTCTATTCACATATCCTGAAATTCACTAATTCTTTTCTTGTCTGTGTCTAATCTACTGACAGCTCCATCAAAGGCAAACATCATTTCTGTTGCCATGTTTTCCTTATGATTTTGATTTGATTTTGTCTTACAGTTTTCATCTCTGATGAAATCCCTGGCTGTGAAATTATTCAGTTTTCTAAAGAGTTTTTCACATGATAATCACAGTAATTCTAAATTCCCTACCTGATGTTGCCAAAATATGGGTCATGTCAAAGGTCTTTAGTTGCTCTGCTTTATGCAAATGAGTGTTTTTCCCTGGGTTTTTTTTGTTTGGTTTTTGGTTGTTTTTTTTTTAGTGTGCCTCATAATTTTGAGTTCAAAACTTACACTGCTTACAGGGCAGGAGTAACAGAGGTAAATGGCATTCATGCTTACATAGGCAAGGATCATCTTCTGCACATGGATATTCATAGATAAATATGAATTCATCGTTGCCAAAACTTACAAGATGTCCTTTAGTGGGTGAATGAATATAGACATTCTAGGCAATGAAATATCATTCACTGCTAAAAATAGATGCTCTCAAACTATGAAAAGGTAAAGAGGAAACTTAAATGCATATTATTAAATGAAAGAAGTGAATCTGAAAAAGCTACACATACACGGTTCCAACTATGTGCCATTCTGGAAAAGGCAAAACTCTGGAAGCAATAAAAAGATGACGTGTTGCCAGAGATCATGTGTGACAGTGGAACTATTCTGTATGATACAATGATGATAAATACATGTTATTATGCATTTGTCCAAACCCATAGATGTCCAACACCAAAAGTGAATCCTAATGTAAACCAGGGACTCTGGGTGGTAATGAAATCAATGTAAGATTACCAACTGTAACAAGTGCATCAGGGGCCTCCCTGGTGGCATAGCGGTTAATCGCTGCGCTGTGGAGCTGGGGGCAGCGGCGACAGGAGTTCGACTCCTGCCCGGGAGATTTCCACATGGTGCCAGCAGACCTCTCCTGCCTCGCCTACTGCTCTGCTCAGCAATGTATTTCCGTCCATCTGCCTGTTCTGCTCCCCACTCTGTCTCTGGTGAACCCTCTCACAGCCCCACACCTGTGGCCTGTACTCCAGCTTGTATGCATAAAAAATAAATATTTAAAAAAAGAAAAAAAACAAATGCACCAACATGGTGCCCATGGGGAAGGCTGTGCATGTGGGAGCAGAGCTGTATGGGCAGCTCTGTACTTTCAATTCAGTTTTGCTTGAACTTAAAACTGCTGTTCTTTACCAGTGAACTTAATGTAGTATATACAGATACTGATTTATAATGATGTACACCTGAAACCTCTATCATGTCATAAATCAATGTCACTTTAAAAAAATTTAAAACTACTCTAAAATAGAAAGTTTATTTAAAAGAGGGGAAATGCAACATCCAGACCCAAGAATCTAGACAAACTTTATGACAATCACTATTATCTTTCTAAAATATATTATAAAAATGGAAAACCAGATTTGAGAAAATAGGTAATTGCCAAAACAAAACCATACAGCCAAGAAAATGGAAAACACACTTGGAGAACAGTAAGTAAGCTATAAGTGGGAATGTCCCAGCATCTGGGAATGTTGGAAACAAATGCAGGAAAAGCAGGCAAATCAGACCAGATGTGTGGAGTACCCCATCAGAGATGGGGGTCTCTAACATTAGCTAAGAAGTTCAAACTTAGAGACTATGAGAAAACAAAAATCTGTGCAGGAGAGTTATCTAAATTAACTGGTCCTGCAGGAAAATGTGTCTGGTAACCTGTTGGAAACAGATTGAAAATAGCGAAACCAGAAACAAGGCAATGAAATATTAAGGTATTAAAAAGCCTAGGAGTAAGAGGGTCAAGCTTAAATAAGCCTGCAAGCAGTGCACAAAGGGCAGGGGATACAACTCAGGAGACAATGTAGAGAAAAAAATTTATAAAACTGGTTGACTGATTTGATAAGAGTGATGAAAGAAAGGAGAAATGAAATATGCAAGGCTTCATGCTAGGATAATAGTGGTGCAATTTTCTCACCAGTGTCTTCAATCCTCCCTTTTCCAAGAGCTTTCTCCAATCTGCTTTTAAACATGTCCATGCTTGAATTAGCATAAATGTTTGGAAAAGGTAAAAAACATTTATCCTCAAAATGTTCTTGAGGTAAACCATTTCTGAAATGTGAACCTGTTTGCCAGCCAAAACTCAATTTGTATTCAAACTGTGGTTTAAACACTCTGTCCAAACATGACAGATGTTGGAATCAATTGGTTTGCAAGTCTTATTTTTTTTGTCAGCTTCAATAAACAAAATCTTTTTAAATTATCTTCTGTCAAATACATTTACCAAATCTTTGTAATTCATATAGACCTCTATAAAGTTAATTGAAAATTAAACTCTTGGCCTTCGGGAGTTAGAAAAAAGGAAAAGATAATGTGGACACATAATTTAAAGAGGCGGAGAGTATTAAAAAATGCAAAAGAATATACCAAAACACACAAAAACAAAACCACACACTGAGTAAAGAGTGTTCTCTGTTACTACCTCTTTAGAATTTTTGCCTCATTTTTGCTTAAATTTCCAAGTAAGTTTTGTTTTCAGTCCTACAAGACTAAAAACTATATAAACTTGACATTTTTATTATATTATGATCTAATTGTATCATTTGAAATATCTATTTGATCACATCATCTCAGATTGCAGTATACTAAAGGTAATAATGTATTAGTGAAGTGAATCTGTACTGTTACCATTAGCAGCAAATAGTTATACTCTCCTTGGGCCTCCCTGGTGGCACAAGGGGTTAAATCTCAGCACTATGAAGCTATCCACAGCCACTGCAGCAGGAGTTCGATCCCCAGCCAGGGAGCTTCCCACATGCCGCAGCAGACCTCTCCTGCCTCACCAGCAGTTCCTCTCAGCAGTATTTTTCCATCAATCTGCCTGCTCTGCTCCCCACTCTGTCTCTGGTGAATCCTCTCACCACCCCCACACCTCTGGCTTACACCCCAGCTCTTGTATGCAAAAATAAGTATTTTTTAAAAAGAAAAAAAAATGCTATTCTCTCCTTAATAAAAAACGTGAATAACAAGAGGCTAAGATCAATGAATGCAGAGGGAGTTGAGAGGTAGAACTCCACCGGAAAGTCCCCTAGCTTCTGTCTATGCACTCATCTATAAATTAGGACTTATAATTGAAGCAAGTTTATAGGATTGTGGAGATTAAATGATATAATGTATACAAAGTACATAGCGAGATGTCTAGCAGATGGCAAATATTCAGAAGATATTTTCTCATAATATCACATCCCTTAAATTTTGTATCCATTTATGTTCATTTCATTTTTAATCAATATATCCTCTGTATGTTTACCCTCTATGGGGATATTATTTTAATTCAAGTTGAGCATGGTCTTTGTTCATTAAATTAGTCATTATATTTACTACAAATACATTCTCAATGTTTTTAACACTCAGCATAATAATTTTTTTTGTTTTTGATATTATGACTTTTCTTAATGTTTCCTTCTTGATTATTTACTATTGCTTTTAAATGTAGGAAATCTTCCATCTTCCAGAAATACATAATTACATGCTTATTTGGAGATTTTATTTTTCCTCCTTTTTTGTAGCAGTAACTAGACATTTTAATTCCTTAGTACAGATAGTTTTGTGGGAAAGGGATAAAGTGAATGCCAAGATTTAATTTTTCATCAAACATTGATTACATATAAGACTCACATTTGGAACAATCTTTTTCTTCGTTGCTGATTTATTTTATGTACATCCTGGTTTACTGGTCTTTGATCCAGCTGTTCAAAGCCCACCTATCAAAATTTAGGTTCTGCCGCCCACTCTCCCTTCTGAACCTGCTCCCTCTGTCAGAACCCTTTGTCTACGACAATGCTTCAAACTTGATTCCTTCTGTGCCCATCCAAGCATTCTGATGCTTGGGTTAGGCATCATCCTAGTGGGACTTCACTTGACTTCTGCTGATCTGTACATCATGTAACAGTGCCTAGACCTGGTGTGCTAGGAGAGGGCCCAACACTACCATGCTGACTTTGGATTTAACAGGTTTGTGCAGGCTCTGACTATTCACTTCCATTCTCCTTTGTACTGTGTTCTTCAAACTAGCAAATGTGTCAGCTTAATTTAAACTAGATTAGCAAATGTCTGCAGGGCCAACCAGTGATCTGCTCACTTCTCTAAATCCTAAATAATTCTTTCCCCTCCCCTGTCAGAGTTGGAATGCTTTTATGAAAGGGTTTATTATTTTAACTAGTAATTGTCATTGTTTTTAGTGTTCTCTTAGTATAAATGGGTTACTCTACATTGCACTTTATCTTTTTAGTTAAATGCACATGTTGATTCCTTATTTAAATTGTATGTTTCTTCAATCACAATCATACTAGGAATCTAACACAGTGCTTAACCCCTAGTGGACACTCAAGTAATATTTAATAATAATAACAATAATAATAATGGCAGCAGTTATGTTATCATCCAACCAAAAAGCTTCAAATCACAACAATGGCCAGATAACTCTAAAAACTCTGAAACATTGACTCAAAAATGACATTTCTTAGCACAGAACAGTTTGAAAAAATTATGGTTATAACATAAATGGAAAAATCTAGATTCTGTCTATAATATGCCTCCATTTATTCAATGACAATATTTATGAGGCATATGTGAAAGGAGTAATCACAAGAAGGTCCAGGAGTAAGAGGGGGCACCATTATATTTCTATTCTCCTGCAAGAGTTTAGTGCTAAATTGTTTTATATCTTGATTTTATTAATAGTATGGAGGACTCTGTGATGTTTCAAATGTTTATGAAATCTTGTAATTATATTTTTATTTACTGTATGTCTACATTCTTTGCTAGAAGGATGGTTGATTTGCCCATGACTATTCACAGCACTGAATTTATTGCTTAGCACTCAGTAGGTACAAAATGAATGTTTATTAAATGAATGAATTCTGTTTGTCCAGAGGCTTAAACATGGCTATACCTCAGGAAATTTAAAATTTGCATATGTTGGAAAGGATGAGGACACTGATTTATTTATCATTTGCCATATATCTATTTTCATACATTATCTCATTTATTGCTTGCAAGGACCTTGTGAGACAACTATTATTACCATAATTTGTGAGCACTACTATTTGCTTTTTAAGATGAAAAAATTGAGTCCCTTAGAAAACTTGTCCAGAGTCTTATCATTTTTAAACAATAAAGTCAGTTATTTGTCTGAATTCAATGTTCACACTCTTCCTTGCAGGTTGCAATGCCTCTGTATAAGTGGGACATAAGTAATAAAACATCACATATAATTAAGTTTTTAAATGTCCATTGGTAACTACAAATGAACTAGAAATTTAAAGAAGAGAGAAGAGTGAAAATAAAAGTCACAATATGCTTATGGGGAAGTTGGGATTTGAGTTAATTCCCCAAGTCTGTAGACACAAAACGGAGCAGAGGTCATTTCAGGAAAAGCAATTTCAGAATTCTCATCATGACTTTTTAAAGTCAATAAATGGTATTTTTTAATGGTATTGGTTGATTAGCCCTATAAATAAGATGGAGGCAAGAAACGGTTTCCTCATAAGACACATAACATAGCATCAATGCTACATGGGTATGTGACGGATGACATGGAGCAAATCTAGGCTTTTACTCATACAGCTATACTGAAAAAGAACTGACTGGGAAATGTTTAGGATATCACATGGTACTTTACTAATCTAAATGATAATACTCAATATCTGAGTCCGTGTTATGCCTAATGATTACTGCATAGAAAAGCATGAAGAGCCAATAATATGTTCTGATTCCTGCAAAGAGCTAACATGGTAATTTCGCCACTTGATGAGAAGGAGGAGGCTAATTGTTCGATGCAAAATTGGCAATGACCTCTATGAGGCTTTGAAATGCCTGGGCTCTCCAGATTCAAATAAAATTTAGACAAGATATCTTAGTAGTTAAGCATTTCTTTTTTCGAAGTGATGCTTACTGGCATTATGCTGATTTGAGAAACCCCATTCTGACTGTTAATGAAAACTTAATGGACCTGACATAAGTAAGAGGATCTTAAGCCTGCCTCACTTTCTAAATTGCTTTTTTTTGTTACCTTCTGGAAAATTGCTGGGTCATTGAGCACTGATGTCATGCTGGAGTATGGAAGAAAAACTAGTAAACAATATTGAAAATGTGAAAGATCCAGAATACAGTCTAGCAGATCTTAGGATCACATAAAAAGATGAAACTGGAATGAGAAAAATCAGAGGTAAGACTAGGAAATCAGTAATGTAGAAGAGATCTAAGCAGATCATTTGGTTCCCAGCTCTACTATTTAATAGATTTTTTAACTTGGGAAGTTATCTAACTTTTCTGAACTTCAGTATCTTCATTTACAAAGACAGACTATAAAAATAGCATCTATGGCAAATTCTTATTGTGTGGATTAACTGGGAAAATTCAGGTAAAACACTTAGCATTGTGCTTGACATGTAATTTCTCAAAAAATGATATATTTCTATCATCATCTTCTTTGTCACTACTACGAAGAATAAGAAAAATATCTAGAAATTAAAATACCTGAAAAAAAAAGGAGTCACAACTAGTCCCTCAAGATAGGCAATCTTGAAGGTCTCACACAAGTAGATTAATGAGTTACCACACACTGGAGGGCAATTTAGAAATCATCCCTTTTTCACTATGAGTGACCCAATTCTAAGAAGCCTCTCAATGGTGTAATGACTTTTGAAAACATCCTAGAAATTTTTTTTGAAGTTCATCATGGACTTTCATGTTTACATAGATGAGACAGTAATTCCATTCCTCAGTATTTACTCAAGACTGGCATGTAAATGTTCCCCACAGCTTTATTCATAACAGCCCAAACGGGAAACAATCTAATGTCCATCAACAGGAGAATGGAGGAATAAATTCCACATAATAAAACACATTCAGCAATAAAAAAAAAAGAAAAAAAGAAAAAGAATGAACTACCACACATGACAGCATGGATGAATCTAAAAATCTTATGCTGAGCAGAAGCAGCAGTGCAAAAGAATACATGCTGCCTGATTCTATTTAGCAAAAACCCTAGAAGAAAAAAACTAACCTGTAGAAATCCAAAGCACATCTATAGTTGTCCAAGGCTTAGTAAGGGGGGAAGAGTGTATGAGGGGCATCAAGAGTACATTTCGGGGTGACAGAAATTTTTAAATGTTTTATAAAATGTAGCTTGAATGTATACAATGACTAAATATGTCAAAACTCATTAAAATCATGAACTTTATATCTTATAGTATATTAACTATACCTAAATAAAGTTGATTTTTAAAATAGAGAAATATGGATTTATGCTTTACTATTTTCAAGGACAGAATTAGAATTCAAAACAAGATCTTTGCTTATTAGTCCCCTAGTTAGCTAGGCTAGGACTTAGCCAGTGTGTTAAACTGAACTTTGCTCAGTAATTAGTACAACATTTTACTATACTCGCTCTTACTCTTCGCATGAGCATGGCAAAATGTCATAAACCTTGTCTCTGGAGTCACAAGAATGTAGTTTGATCTCAGAGCTGCTCCACTTCCTAGGTGTGTGGGCTTAGCCACGTTGTTAGACCTCTCTGAGCTATCTTTCACTCATCTCTCAATCAGGGCTAAAATTCTAAAAGCTCCTATCCATAGAACTCCTACAACATCTCAATCACAAGACATGAAAGGTGGCCAGAAAACGGCCAATCAATCACAGCTATGGCTACTGTTTGTTCAAAAGAACATGCCAAACCTGGAGCTATGCCATAGATGAGCTTGCCTTGTGAGGTTGGGAGGTAACACCTTCAGCCTGCATTTCTTCATGCAACCAATATTATTCAGTGCCTCTGAGTTTCAGGGGTGGTTCTAGATTCTTGGAATTCCGTTAGAAGAGAAAGTTATATTTTATTACAGGAATCCAGCAAATTGGTAAGCCAATACATGCATAATGTGGCAAGAAATAATCTGTGCCAGCTACAAACCTGGGGGGGGGGGGTTGGGGGAGGGAGAGAGGGAGAGAGGGAAGGAGAGATCTATTCAGAAAATACCTGGATATAAAGTATTGCAGATACAGGGAAGGTAAAGAAAGAGGCCATGGTTGGCATATTTTGGGATTGGCAAGATCTTAAAGCTGTCTGTATTGTTTCCGACATTTAGTGCCTGGCGCGCTGTCGATGTCCAAAACAAAGTACCAACTGCCCAGAAACTTAAGTCTACCTCTCCATCTACGTCTTTGGTTTTTCCACACAGACACAAATTTCTGTATCAAATTCCTATTGCTGTTGTCATGTTCGCCTATGGACTCGGGTACCAGGAGGAAGCAGCCATGTCTCCAGTACACTTTGGAAATAGCCACCATTTGCTAAAATAAAATACAGTCCTGCCTCGCTCAACAAGGAGATACAGCTGGAGAAACGTGTTGTCAGGCGGTTTTGAGCGCCACACGCAGGCTGCGTGCGTGTGTGTTGTCGGTTAGTGTCCAAAATGTCACCATACAGAGCAACGCTGAACTAGAAGTGGGTCCAAATCATTTGCCTTTGTCTACGGAGACATAAAACCCGCTCTGTGAAGAGGAGCAGCTGAATGCGGAAGCGCCATTTTTTCAAACAACAGGAAAACAAATGTTTCCCATTCCCCCCATGCACATGGGAGTCAGGAAAGAAGCTGAATCTGGGGAAAGAAGACTCAAGGGCACGGTTCCAACACCTCTTTTGCTGGCTTCCTCATGCATTAAGGGTTAAAAAGAACAAAACCTGAAAACATACTCTAAAAATCGCACTGACCTTCCTGCAGGCCTTCCCTGTTCATGCAGACGCACAGCACGGGTGCGGCTCCTGGAGACTGGGGTCAGGCATTGTTCTGAAGTCACCCCAGGCCGGTAGGTTCACCATCAGTTCTAACAGTTTAAAGGAGAACTTTGGTGCCCTTGGCATCATCTTCACAGGTTTTAATAGAGCGCAGGAGAAACAAGCCCGCAGGAGAGAGCAACTTGAGCCCCCTCCCCCAGGGTGACTCCGCCTTTTATCACTTCCTCCTAGGCACAAGCAGGCACCCTTGCACATGCGCACACACCCATGTTCCCGGCGTCCACAATCAGGCACGCGTGCCCTACACCCATGCCCCTTCTGTGTTAACACGATGGAGGCCACAGGTGATAGCCACAAAGGCTAGTGGTGCAAAAAGCTTGATTTACTCGTTTACCTGCAGGCATGGGTATTGGCTTCTTTTAATAAGTGACACTAAGCCTTTAATTTAGTCCTGGGGTAACCAGTGACTTCACTTATAGCTAATCCTAGTTGTCCAATGTTTCCTTCCAGGGAAAATCCACAGAGGAGGGCAAAGACTGGCATTGTGGACTCTTCTGGTACCTGCGACAATGCATTTGATCCTCTAGCACTCTCTCGCAAGCACTCTGATCACCTATTTGACACAGTGGAATGCAACACTAAGAAGCCTGGGGCGGGGAGGGGCGGTCAGTGCTGGGAGCTCAGTTCTCAAGTCAGATAATGGCCAAGAGGGGTTCAGAAGTGCAGGAGTGTTCAGGGCAAACCACAAGAATGATGAGAAACAAATGTTGACATCAGTGATAATAATACCTAATCAAGAACCATCAGCAAAAGATAAGCTACAAGCAGAGGTCCAAGGGAGTCGTCATCCTTAGTTCTCAGGGAAAGATCCTTAAAGGATCTTTAAGGGCCTGTCAAGTTCCTTCTCAATTCTGTTTCTTTGTCCCTGAAAGTAGCTTTTCACAGCTGATTTCATTTGTTTCGGACAATCTGCACCTAAGCACTGTTTTCACGGGTACAGACAAAATGAACTGTTAATAAATATTCTAAAGAAAAAATAATTGAAAAGAAAGCTGTGAGGGACTCAGTTTTTCTATGGGAGGATCTTGTATGTTTAGTCAATTCAGCCTGCTAGTGTAGACTAAACATTAAATAAACTGATATTTGGTTACTGCTAAACTATGTAAGCACTGAGTTGAAATCCAAATTTAGTTTTAAATGTACACAAAGGCAGGACACTGGGTAGTTTCCTGAGGTCCACTGAATGAGATCTGTCTGCCCTCCACATGGACCAGCCAGCGTTGCCACTCCTATCGTGGGTAACAGTCTAGAAGAACCAGTTGCTAATCATACTAATTTGAGTATAAAGTTCTCGAAAACCAGAAAACTAAGAGGAAATAGCAATATTATACAGCATGACCTCCACGCAATGATAGCTCTTCTCTAGGAAAAACACAACATAGTAAGCTCTGTATTTTAACTCATTAATTCTAAATTGGAAATGAATGTTTATAACAATATTGATGTACAGCTATCGATATAACTGTGTTTTACATTTATAAGATTTTCCACCTATAACTTCTAAAAAATAGTCCATAATTGTATTACAAATAGCCCAGCATCACATTTTCAAATTGTTGTAAGGCCTTCACTCATTTATTTCTCATAAAAATTCCTGTACAGTAAATGTTATTACCAGGTCCACCATGTTGCTAAGGAAATCAAGACCCTGAGGTAGTAAATTATTTTCCCAAAGTTCTACAGTCAAGCACCTATGGCAGCATTAAGAATCATACAAAAGGCCTTTGATCTAAAATCCTTACAGGGCAAACCATTCTGGACAATTACATTTGAATAAAGACCTGATCAAAGGGGAATTGAGGAAGATAAATAAATACCCTTTCAATTTTCTCATTTGATTTTTCAGTAAAACCTCGAAACAATTTAATAAAAACAAAATTGATGAAGCAAGATTCTTTCCATATGCAAGGTATAGTTCATGGTCATAAATACTAAATAGGATTGTGGAGGAGATTTAAGGGGGGAGAATGAGAATTTACAGGGAGAAGAAAACTGTTACAAATAGTCCCTCATGCCTTTTTCTAAACCTCCCTTCACACCCTATTCTGTTTTTTTCGTCATACTTGTATCTTAGGGCTACTCATCACCTTGCCAAACTATTATACTGGTTAGTCAGATTTTCTGAAATCTACAAAATGGTGTACCTCTACCCTAAAGAGTTTTGTTGACATCTGTTTTAAGTAGGCATCTGGTATAAACTATATGATGCAGAATAAGACCAGTTCACCCTGGCAATGATAACTATGCAATCTTATTTAACTATAGCAGAGTTAATGTTTTCATTAATTTTAAATATATTTTTAAAGTATTTCATATCGAGAGAGTTGGTTAGAAGGCCCTAACACCAAGCTATTCTGACCAGTCGTTAGCTATTGCCTGAAATACTTTATTTCATAAAGTATTCTGAGGCCAAGACCAGAACCAAAGAAAAGGGAGTGCAGAGATTAACAATCTCTGTCATTGTTTCAGGAGAGGGGGTGACATGTACTTCCCATCCTGAAAGTAATCTATCTTGCCAGACTAAGAAATAAAATATTAAAGTATCTTTCATTAATAGGCAAATTCATAATTTACATGCCAGTCTAAAAAGAGACTCACATACTTATTTCTAACTCCCTAAGGTAGACTTCAGGATGGGCTCTGAGTGGTGGCTTTAATCAATGGCACGATGGGTAATTTTAGAGTCCCAGACAGCTCTAGTCTGGAGCAGTCAAGAAGAGATGTGGGAAAAAGAAAAAGTTCAGGGTGCGATTGTACTTCCCAACTGACCAGGAGATCTAGAAGTGTGTTCGCTAATATACTGGTCAACAAATTTTTACAAAAGTAATGTTATTGAAATAAATTTAGTCATTTCCTATCAATTTATGCTCAACATGAATATGACAGTCAAATTCTAATTTTGGCTCTAGTTTTGTTTTTTTTTTTTGTAATCTGCAATAAATTGATGTTTACATCACAAAATGCATGCCAATAGTAATAGGTCTATGGTTAATACCTGTAAAAAATCAAGTCATAGACTACTTCTTAGATGTCTTCGCTTGTCTCTTGTACAGCTGTTCAGGAGCATCTCTGGGGAGTGTCCAGCAGTAGTCAGCCAGCATTATAGTGGACCATTTTCCCTGGTATCTTTGTTCCATTGATGCGATATCTTGATGAAAACCTTTGCCATGTTCATCACTAACCATACCACAGTTTTCAGGGAAGAAATCCAGATGGGAATGAAGGAAGTGGATCTTTAGAGACATATTGCAGCCAAGTTTCTGATACTGCATCAGTATGTCTTCTACTAGTTCCTTGAAGTTTTCTGCCCTAACATTCCCAAGAAAGCTTGTAGACACTAAGAGAAAAGCATTCTATGCTTGTTTCACATCACCCTGCAGCAAGTTGTTGAACCGGTCATCTTTGAAGAGCTCTTGAATCTGAGGACCCACAAAAACTCCCTCTTTAATCTTTGCTTCGCTGATTCGAGGGAATTTTTCATTCAGGTATCAGAAAGCTGGCAAGGTCCGGTCCATGGCTTTCATGAAACCTAGTTTAATGTGAAGGAGTGGTAGCAGGATTTTGTGAGCCTCAACCAGAGCTGGGTGCTAGATATTCTTCTTTCCAACTGTTACATTTTGTGTGTGAGTCCATTCCTTCTGCAAGTAGTGCAATTCACTTGCTCGGCTATCCCACTCACATAAAAAACACATGTATTTTGTATATCCCTGCTGCAGTCCCATTGAAAGGGCAACTAGCTCCAAATCACCACAGACGTGCCAGCTGTACTTGTTATGCTCAATGGAATTCAGTAGCTGCTTAAGTTATCGTATGTCTCTTTCATGTGGACAGCATGCACTACTGGAATAGATGGAAGACAGTTTCCATTGTCCAAAAGCACAGCCTTAAGACTCAGTTTTGAAGAATCTAGAAACAGTCTCCATTCTTATGGGTCATGAGTGATTTCTAAGGCATTCATGAGGCCCTCAATAGTGGAACAGAATACCAGAGTACTTTTCTTTCTGAAGAAAGGCTCCAATTGCTGGTGGCACTTTCGATAGAAAGTAATTGTGACATCTTCTTCTAGAAGATTCCATTGTTGAAGTCTTGATCCTAGTAATTTTGCCTTGTTCTTGGATAAGTCCAAATCACGAACCAGGTCATTTAGTTCTTCCTGTGTTAGTCTGTGTGGGGTTGATGATACACCCCGGTGAAAATCTGGATCACTGCATGTTGATGGAACAGGAGAAGAACAGGTCCGCTAACCCTTGTCCTCATCAGATGATACAAGAGAATATTCTGCTGGAGGTTCTGGAATAGGAAGTCCCTCCGCATGAGGAACTGGCCTCAATGCAGATGGAATGTTTGGGTAGACTATTCTCAACTTCTTTTGCTTTGTTATTCTGCCAGAAAGAGGAGGAACCAAGCAGAAGTAATAGTCTTTTATGTGGTTGCTTGGCTGTCTCCACACCATGGGGACTGCAAACAGCATCGATGGTCTTTTGCCATTTAACCACTGTGAAAGCTGTGTTGTACATGTTGCACAGCATATATGCGGGGCCCAAGGCTTGTCTTGGTCACCAGCCTTGCATCCAAAGTCAAGATGATAAGCCTTCTTCACTTGAGAAGTGATACTTTCCTTCTGGTTGGCAAATGTCACTTCCCCACAAATAGAGCAGAAATTGTCCATGCTATTAATGCACTTTCAAGGCATTACTGTTCTGTATTGTGCCTAAATGGATGAAATAATAACAGTTCTATGGAACAGTAGCTTAAATTGTCTCACACAAAGTCTGAAATATTTTCAATGCTCAACCTTTCCAACAGGGCTTTCTAGAATACACTGCTGATGTCAGCTTACTTCAGCAGCCACCTCGCAGTAGTATTGCATTGCATCAGAAAATGATGCAATCAATTCTGGATGATATGCATGATGGTATTATGCAATGAGATGCAATATTACATCATTCTAGGCTGATAGAGGATATTGTTGCAGTCCTACTGGATAAATTTACACAGTGAAACATAAAATGAGTTATATGAAATATCTTCGAAACAAGAGCTAATAAAATTTTTTCAAGGTTATAGTCATGTTTAGCACATCAAGATACTACAGATTAGGGCCTTTTTTCAGTCAGTAACGATCTCATTGTTGACCAGTGATATTGGCAAAATTTGACAAGAGTGTTGTCACATCAAAATTCAACACATGTAAGTGCAAGGGTCTAGCATTCACTCCTCCACCCCCACCTCCCTCCCTACCATCTTTCCCTGAACTCTACCTCTCTAATCTACTTGTGACCTTCTTTGAATCTACAGAGAGATTCAGCGGAAATTTTTACATTCAAATCAAATGCAAAAGAGTTTAAATAAAAATTGCAAATAACTCATATTTTTCCTCATGTCATTTCATTAGGTTCATCCTATCTTGGTTTACTTTTTGAAACTGCCTACATGTACACAATTACCCTCTAGCTTTCTTATTGGTTTGGACAGAGAAATGATTATTTGTTTGTAGTATCCTAATTCCCAGGAGACAAAGAATATAAATGAAAATCTGAGTTAATATCCAAGTGCTACCGTCCCTTCCAATTACCAAGAAACTGCTCTATTTCCTTCTTATTTGTCATTCACAAATAAAACCAAGTTCTTTGTAGGAGCTGGTGTGAGGTGATGAAATCACTGTGCCTGGATTACGTCTCAAATGTGCCACCTCCACAAGCACACTTTCAGAAATCAATCCTCTTTCAATCTGTTTCAAGCTTTCGAGATCTTTGGTGCTGTAGGTAGTTACAGGAATACTTAGCAGACAGATACAATCATTCCCGTTTGTAAAGTTCCTGTAGGTAAAGAAAGCAGACCAAGACTCCCTGCTGCGGAATATGGATTGAAATGTATTTAACGAATGAAAATGCAAGACACAGAACACACTGGGGAGAGTCTAGCATGTATTTCTTGGCCAGGAAGTCACTGAGCCTTTGAAATGGAAGGAGTTAAGAGGAAAATTTGTTCACTGCAGTCTCCTCCAATTAAACCCCCAGGAAAATGTTCTCATTAATCACTTGCTGCTTCAGACATGACTTTCTAGCTCACTGTTCGGTGTTCATAATCATATTCCTCTTTTCATCATACAACCATCTTTTGGGTACTGTAAATTTTGCAAGCATGTTGGGGAGACATAAATAAGCCCTGTCTTTTAAAAGAGATCACTTTTTTGTGTGTGCAGCAAATAATGTCATTTCATCAGATTTCTCTATGTCCCCTCACTCTGCCACTTAAAATAGCAATTCCCTGATGCCCTGTATTCTCTTCTTCTGTCTTATTTTTCATCAGTGCACTTGCAATCTTCTGGAATTACATTTTATATTTAAGTATTTGTTTATTGTCAGTCTTCCCAATAGAATGCAAACTCCATGTACACAAAGATTTTATGTTTTGTTCACTGTTGAATTAATTCCCAGGACCAATGGATTCCTCATATATAGGAAGTCCTCAATGAATATGCACAGGATGGATGAATGAATGCATGCATAATCTGTAGACAACATAGGTTCTGAAGTCAGACATCTGGGTTTAAATCTTATTCAGATTACCTTGAGAGAATTATTAACTTACCTAAAGTCTTAGTTTTCATCTGTCATATGGAGATAATAATTACTTAGCTCATAAATTGCTTGTGCTTCACTTGTAATTAGTATTCAATAAATATCAGGTATTATTATTATTACAATAGAGGCATGTACACAACACACAGAGGCACTAAGGCCGAGACTATGCCAACTGTGTCTCAAATGGAGGAATGGGTACGAGCTGTAGAAGAGACCGTACTGACAAGGGTACATGCATGAAACAGTTGGACAATGAATGCAGAACCTGAGGCTGCAATACAGAGCATCGACAATACAAAGTTGCCTAAGACGATAGCAAAGTCCTGTTAGTATGTGTCTCATCATATAATTTCATCAGTCTCAACTAAAAAATTTTAGATTCTCTTCAACAATAGGAACCAGCAATATATAACAGCTTGGGAAGCTCTTGAAGATCTCTTCTACAGTTAAACACCATCCTTGTTCTTAAGATAAGGTAATAAAGCCTGGTAAAAGAGACAGAATCTGAAATGTCCACTGGCCACAGACCCCTTAAGTATTCTTGAATTTCCCTACCACATACACCTTTCATCTGAAAAACATGAGTTACAAAAGCCATGATGATTGAACTCTTTCTTGCCCCCTTTGACCTGCTTGCCCTCTAAATTATCCTCGACTAACTCTGAGTTGTCCTGATGTGATTCAATCTCAACCCCTACCTCTTGCTTTTCTGACTCTACAGGTTTATAAACCCAAAGTTGGATTTGGTCTTCCTCTGTTTTAAGGGGAACTTGGCTTAGCTCTTTGTCTCCCAAGATCCTTTACTATGATGACCACACACCTCATTGAAGCCTCAGCATCAGACTCCAGGTCTTCGTTCTGTTCATGCCATCAACACCCAAACAACAAAACCAGGCATCATCCAACCCTACCTGAAATGAAGAAGGTAGAGTCAGAAGTCATGGTTCAATTCCAGTTATACCTCTTATAATTATATCCCAAGATTTATGTGGCCATTCCCTGGAACTACTTTCCCTAAGAACTATACAACAAGTAATATAAGGCAACCCTCCATTTTGGAGTGTAGCAGGCACTGAGGTTCAAGAGGGGATCCAAATTTCCTGTGTATGAAGTCTAGTTGGGTGGATAGAACATGGTTCACTCAGGATCTGTAGCACAGAGTGACTAAAGATGTGCGTAACACTGGGGGACTTCAACACAGAGTCAGATTGGGCAGCCTCAGGGAAAAGGAGACCCAGGATCCAGTACTGCTCAGGCAGTGAGATGACCACACTGGAGAGACAGGGAAGTGGATCAGGGGAGGCAGAGCTCCAGTTTTCTAGTGACATGAAAGAGGTCCTTTTTTCCTTGTGGAGCAGGAAGCAGCATTGTAGGGCACTGATTTAAGGTGCATGGTACCATGGAAAGGACTCCAGTACAGGAGAGGTGCTTCAGTTCCTTGCAGGATTGAAACATGTAGGTACCATATAGAAATGATCATCTTTCTTCCTCCTGATTCGCCTCTTGGCTGTGGTTTCTAACCACTCTGTCTCTATTACCTTACACATGAAACAGACAATAAGTTTATACCCTACTGAGTTTTAGAAGGTTTCACTTCTTTTCAGGTGAAAGACTCACAATAGCGCCTGGATTATATAAGCACTCAATAAATGTTCACCCTGCTTCTTTGTTTGTAAGCAATCATTTGCAAGATATATATTATTAGTGAGATTTAATTATTTAATTCTTTTTCCCAGCCACTTTTCCAAGTTCTTTATATGAACTATTTCATTAAATCCTTAAACAACACAATGGAGTCGGTACTATTATCACCTCCACTGTATCAATAAAGGAACTGAGGCATAGCAAGTAAAAGCAGCTTGTCCCAGGTCACACTATTAGCAAAAAACAAGCGAGGGTATAAGCACAGGCAGCCTTATTTCAAGCTGGGCTCTAAGCTGCTGCCTCTCCTTACGTGGTATAGCACTGGATACTGAGAGTCAGGCCATGAAATCAGCATAGAGACATACAAAACCTCTCCCAGGAGTCAGAATGAACATCTGGCTAGAGTAACCCTTCCCTGCAAACTCATTAGAGTTATTAATGTGATGGTCTTCAAAGGGGAGTTGGTCAACCATGGAACACAGAAAAATGAGAGTCCCAGAGGCAAAGACTAACTAACAGTGAGTGTACAACCCTAACCAGGGGAGAGGGGACGTTGGTCACCTGACAGAAGCATGAAGGCAGCCTAGGCTAGTCCTCCTATAGATGAGAAAAAAGACTGGCGACTCTCTCAGTTAAGGAACAGTTTTTAAGATGAATCAACTCCTTTTGCTCTGATGTTAGACTCACCAAGCAAATGTTTGATCAATTTGTCCATAGGGAAAAACATTAGGTTGCTCTAGAGATTCAAGTATTTTGGGTAGCAAAATAAAGTAGGATACTGGCTGAAACATATGCATTTTTTGTATTTATTTAGTGTGCTCTTACCCTGAAAGCCTTGTCTACCCTCAGAGAATACACAGTTGGGGTCTTTGAAAGGGTGGAAGGCCAGACAAATACAATAGCACAGAGAAGCCGCTAAAATAAATACAGCTTCTTACAGCCAGCTGGTCAACCTTGCCTGGTGAAATGCCTTAATCCCCATCTTTGTGACTTCTTTATTGCTCAAGATAGGGCCAAGTGAGTCATAAGATCATTAATGTTGAACCCTGATGTCAAGCAAGGGCGCTGTAAATTCCTAAAAAGGTTTGCCCTAAGTAAGATTCAAGTTGGTAAGGCTGAGCCTACTCTGCCTACTGTGGCTTCAAAACTTAGCTGTGGAGCAGGCACAGAGAAAGAAATTTTAAAAAGAGAAAGATCAGATCCCTACTAATAGAGTGATACCGTGTGAGTCATTTCATTACTCTAAACTGCTCTTCCTCATAGAAAGCATTTTAGAAAAAATACCTACTTTCCTCACCTACAGGGCCTGAATTAGAATCAAAATCCATGTTAAATTGTTTTGTACATTGTATATAACTACATAAACTTAAAAATGCCTAATGTCCACCTTGGCTAGATGATGGCTCTCATTTATGTAGCACTTATCGTATACCAAACACCATTCCAAGCACATTTTGGAATTATTATTCCAAGCTCACAATAACCCTGTAGCAATAGATAGATAGATAGATAGATAGATAGATAGATAGATAGATAGATAGATAGATAGACAGATAGATAGATAGATAGATAGATAGATAGATAGATACAACCCTATAGCAAACACTGTGATGTGTCACCTGAAAAGTACTTGCAGGATGCAAGACAAGCAGGACACTCATATCCCAGCTACCAGACAGTCATGGCGACTGACTCCTCAGAGCCTGAGTTCTCAAGAAATTGCTTTCAGTCAAAGGAAACAGCCTTATCAAAGGTTATGCGGGGGGGCTATGACTTCACTACAGGTGGAAGCCCACTTTTCATGACTAATTACTGTAAGTGAAAATAGATAAAGCTTTAACCCACCCCCACCCCCCGGACCTCAATATGAGACTGCTCTAAAAGGCCATCCAATTCCAGAGCTCCAGGTAGGATGGACTTGAGGTCCCAGGTGCACCTGAACCTCAGGCCAGCCTCTGTCTCGAACTCATCCTGTCCCTCATTCCCTTAACAGTGCTATTCTTGAGAACCTTCCCCCAATGCACCACCTGTACACAAAGATCTGCCTCAGAGTCTGTTTGGGAGGGGCACTAAAGACAAATATGCTGAAGATTACTATTAATATCCTCATTTTAGGGTGGTGAAGTAACTTACTCCAATTCACACAGCTGGTTAGTAGCAGAGCCAAGATTTGAAACCAAGCCATTTAGAAAATGTTTTCTCTATAACATTTGGCAGAAGAATTTCTCTAAGTGAATGAACTGTTATGTTTGACATGAACTTTGATTAATGGTTGGACTAGAAGTTAAGTCCCAGGGCCTAGATTTTGGTTGCTCCCACAACTTCAGAAGAAAAAATTTACACTGAAAAACAAAAAGACTCATTTGAAGCTGAGCATTTGGAGTTTAAGCCAGGATGGAGGAAATGAGAAGGAACAGAGGTAGAGATGAGTCAATTTAATTGGGGAAACACTCAACTGGGTGATGTGATCCTTCTGTGGGACAAGCCACTCCCTGAGTATCTTCCATAAATATGCCCAGTTCAGGAGATGTTTGGCTGTACATTCATTTGCTACAGCTGACATGACGATGAAGTACCACAAACTGAAAAACTGGAAAACCAAAATTTATTGGCTCACAGATGTGGAAGTTGGAATTCCCATGTCAGTGTGACAGTAGGGTTAGTTCGTTCCGATCACAGCGAATGGAAGATCTGTTCATTGCCTCTCCCCTAGCATCTGGTGGTTTCTGACCATCTTTACTGTTTCTAAGTGTATAGAAGCATCACCATGATCTCTCCGTCATCTTTACGTGATGTTCTTCCTGTGTCTGTGCACAAATTTCCTCTTTCTATAAAGCCACAATCAAACTGGATAGGGATACACCTCCCTCCCTTTCTGACCTCACCATGGTTTAACAATTTACATCTGCATCAATCCTATTTCCAAATAAGGTCACTTTCTGAGGTGTTGTGGGTTAGGACTTCAACATATGAAATTTTTCAAAAGACAATTCAACCTATAATCAGTCTGGATTGGTTTTCTTATGGAAACCTCAGAAGAATTTGACTTGTGTATCTGGGTTGACAGATGAAAATAGAAACCATGAGGTGTGGACAACAGGCCTGTGAGAAGAAACATTGGAATCGCCAAGTGTTTTCTCAAGGAAACAACCTGCCCATGTTTCAAGAATTGGTAGACCCAGTGGAAATTTGGATGACAGTGCTTTGAAATGAAATGAGTTCAAGGTAAAAAAATAAATAAATGCCTCTCCACCAAGAGCGTCAGACCTATAGAGCCCATTCTATCCTCCCAACATTAAAATAATCATAAAAATAATCTACTCCTATGACTGTTCAGGTTCATTACAAAGGAGTATTTCATCTGCTTATTTACATCTTTACCTTCTTTTTATATCTTTGTTTTCCTTTACATTCCAGCATTCAGGGATGCATCTGGAGAGTGATGACCAGGAAATTATGTAAGGGAGTTCAGAGCACCTAGGCCCTTGTGAGCACACAATTTTTGGTGATCTAGTACCCCTATGGCTAGACCCAATATATCTCCTTTTTCCTGGTGATTTGAAAAAAAACTAATAGTATATGAGATGTATGTAGCAGGGTAAAGTATAAGAATTTTCTGCTTAAATGATCTGAACTAAAAATACAGCTGTGTCACCCACTAGCTATATGACTTTGAGCGATTCACTTAGACTTTCTGTCATTCAGTTATTTTGTCTGTAACATGGGGTAAATAATATATACCACCTCAATGAACTGCTGTGAGAAGTTAATGAATTAAACCAAGTAAAACACTTAGAATGTTTCTCTCATACTATAAGCGCTCAATAAATGACAATTATTATAAGGTCTTAACAGCAACTTTCACACTTACCCAAATGTGATGAAATTGGAAGCATAATAAGATAGGGTCAGAATTAGTACTAGCACTAAATTTAACTAGATTAGAGAAAATGTGCTGCCTTGTAAGGTTCATTGTAATTGTTAGCTTAAATCACTGGTCAGGGAACAAGCAATGTTCACCAAATATTTAGGTCACTGTACATATTTCAGAGAGAAACTGGTCTGAGCCAGGTCTCTACAATATCAACCAGAGCAGTCTCACAATAAAAATTCTTGGCTCAAGCTCTGATGGCAATTTAACTATATGTTTAGTCTATTAACACTATCAAATGTAAAATATGATGGTTCAAGAATATATATACTAGGTCAAGAACATGTATACTATGTAATATTGGAGTAATCATTTTATTTCTCTCATTTTAAAAATGTCTTGAGAGAAAAAGTGATACCTCATAGATAACAGTTGCCATGAAAAATAAAAATGGTAATGGAACCTACGTAAGGTTTCTATTAGCTAATAAAAATCAAAGATCTGATTCATTCACATCTTACTTAAACATTTTAATACTTAACAAAATCTCCAACGTGGTGGGATTCGTATTTTAGCAAAACCTGTCCATGATTCTCAGCTTTGTAAATAACTCCATTTGGAAGATAGAAGAGCTCCTCATCTGCAAATTGAAAGAATAAAGACATGAATTTCAAGGCATCATTGGAGACTCAAAATGAAATCATTTATATAGAAGCAATTTGAGGGTCTCCCTGGTGACACAGGGGTTAAGTCTCAGCACTGTCAAGCTATTGCTAGCCACTGCAGCATGAGTTCGATCCCCGGCCAGGGAGCTATCCACATGGCACAGCAGACATCTCCTGTGTCGCCTGCTGCTCCCCTCAGCAGTGTATTTCAGTGGATCTGCCTGTTCTGTTCCCCACTCTGTCTCTGGTGAATCCTCTCACCCGTACCCTCCTACCCCCGCACATCTGCCCTAGACCCCAGACCCTAGTTTTTGTATGCATAAATAAATAAATCTTTTTTAAAAAGCAATTTGAAAACTGTGACAAGTACATACAGTAATTACTACTATGCTATACTGTACTTCACTATACTAAAGGGAGTTATGATGTGTCAATAATTTCTAGATACTGTAGATGAGTAAAAATGTGCCACCCCAAAATCTTTTTGGCAAAAGTTTGAGTTCACAAGAGAGACTCTGAAGGCTGGATAGAGGTTGCCTGTGAAAAAGATATTTCCATGTAAACCTCTGTGCAAGGAAGATCTAGTCTTCTTACCTCCTTTCAGTGGAGAAGGCAGACTCAATCTGCATACCTTTGTCGAGCTGTGCCTTCCCCAAGTACTTCCCTAACTCTGACCATCCCTTCCTATTCCTACCAAAGTCCTTCTGTCTCAGATAAGCTATTTATGATGGAATATGAAGCCAAATGGACGAATGACTCAGTTGTACTTGGTTTCTCCCATGTTTACAGGAAGTTTAAATGCAATTATTAAACTTACTGTTTTTTTTTTTTCTCTTATCAATCTGTCTGATGCTTTTTTGATTATTTACCAGCCTATATAAACCCAGAGAGGTACAGGATAATTTCATTTGTACCCCAACATACTATTATGGAGTATATTTCAATAAAATATATTGACTAAAATGTTCAAAAGAAGTCATACCTGCATGTCGCTTCCCATTTGACCAGCTATTTACTAGATATGTTTATTCTCAGAATCAGCTTTGAAGGAATGCAGGCAGTTAGACTCACACCCATTCCCCAAGAAGACTAGAAATCAAAATGATTTTCATACATAGACAAGCCAGGACTAAAATATTCACCATCTTTTCTTATTTCAGATTTTGGCTATTTTTTATGCTTCCTTTAGTAAGGAAATATAGATGAAGATCATGGACATATTTTGCTAAGATAGGAACTCCACCATGTTGGCATTTTCTATAAGTGTTAAACTCAGTGAATAGATCAGTTCTTTGCCTTTTATTATCAAATAGAAACCTTACTTAGCTTTACCATTTCTCAGCTTTACCATTTCTTAGCTTTACCATTTACCATTTCTCTCACAGCAACTATTATCTACAAGGTATCACTTTTTCTCCCCAGACCCTTTCTAATATTTTCTGTCATCATTGTGCACACCAATCTGCAACTGATAAAAACAAAACATAACATAAACTAGACCCCTGCACTTTCATAAGTGAGAAGTAGCTCAACACAGGGAAGAAGCAACAAAATCCATTCCACTCCCATTTCTCACCTATGAGCTTCTGAGGACTAACCTGGAACCATTCATCTAAATTAAAATTCTGTATTCAGAAGGCCTTCATGCCACTGAACTATGCTGCATAACAAAGCATCCCCACACTAAATGGCTATAGAAAGCATTTATTATTGCTCAAAGTTTATGGATAAACTGGCTAGTTGTGGTCCCAGGTAAGCTGACTTGTGTACCTGTGGTCAGCAGTGGGATGGGTAAGCAACTCTGTTGCTCTTTTTATTTTTTTTAAGATTTATTTATTTATGCATACAAGCTGGGGCATACAAGCTTGGGTACAGACCAGAGGCGTAGGGCAGCGAGATGGTTCACCAGAGACAGAGTGGGGAGCAAATAGGCAGATCGATGGAAGCAGATCGAGGGGAGCAGCGGGCGAGGAAGGGGAGGTCTGCCATGCCATGTGGGAATCTCCCCGGCTGGGCGTCGAACTTGTGTCACTGCTGCTGACAGCTCCACAGCACAGCACCTAACCGCTGTGCCGCCAGGAAGGCCCAACTCTGTTAGTCTTGATTGAACTTTTACACATACCTGTGGCATAGCTTTACCCATATCTACAAGATTGTAGACTGGTCTTGACTGGTGTCAGCTGGGACAATGGGCACTTGTGATTCTTCATCCTCCTGGAGGCTGACTTACACTTGTTCTTAAAGCAGTAGCAGGGTTTGTGAGAGGAAATAAAAATGACCAAGGCCTCCCAAGGCCCGGACTAAGAACTGGTACATTGTTCCTTCAGCTATGTCCCGTTAGCCAAAGTAAGTTATGAGGCCCATTTAAAGTGAGGAAATGAGGAAAGAAATTCTACATTTTTTTATATGAAAAGCCAGAAAATCACACAGCAAAGGACAGGGATTTGAGGATATTTGGAGAATTGGGGCCATCTTTGCAGGCATTCTCCTGCAGCCATTCATGTGCCATATCACAGAGAAGGAGGACTAGCATATTAACATACATATTAGACACCTGCATTGATTAGGTGGTTGTCACCTTGCAGCATGGAAAACTCTCAGTTAATCAAGCAGGGGATTTGATAATAAAATATGATAATTTACTCATCTTTGTATTCCCAACACTTAGCATTGCATCAGGCAAATTATAGACATTTGGCAAAGATAATTAATAATGATAAAAGAAATGATAGCGGAAAAGCTACTCTATTAGGAATCAAGAGAGTCAGTCAGATCACAGTTCGGCTAAGCCAAACTACCTGTCTAAATTCACAAAGAAATAATCCAGATTCCCTGGGTTCCTAGAGATAGTTAAACTGGGCATTCTCTCAGTTTCTTTCCTGCTTCTTGCTTGCTTACTTTCTCACTTCCTTCAATTTTAAAATATTGTGGCTGCAAGAACCCTAGAAATAATGTAGGCCCAACTCAGTCATTATATAGATGGAAAGACTAAGACTAAGAAAGTCAATGACTTGCCTTAAAAACTCAGAAGGGTGGGACCTCCCTGGGGGCGCAGTGGTCAAGCGCTGCGCTATGGAGCTGTCCGCAGCAGTGACGTGAGTTTGACGCCCAGCCAGGGAGATTCCCACATGGTGCAGCAGACCTCTCCTGCCTCGCCCGCTGCTCCCCTCAGCAGTGTATTTCTGTCCATCTGCCTGTTCTGCTCCTCACTTTGTCTCTGGTGAAGCCTCTCGCCGCCCCACGCCTCTGGCCTGTACCCCAGCTTGTATGCATAAATAAACAAATCTTTAAAAAAAAAAAAAACCAACAACTCAGAAGGGTAACATCAGCAACTAGAACTAGAAGCTCATGCTTCCCATCCCCGCCCTCCAAGTGTGGTTCTAACATATTGCTACTCACTTGCATTCCGTGGGCCCGTAACATCAGCATCCATGAGAGTTTGACTGAAATGCAGAATCTTGAATCCTGTCCCAGGCTGCTGAATCAGAATCTTGATTCTAACAAGATACTCATATAACATTTAACAAGATAAGCTGTGCGTCTATTAAAGTTAGAGAATTTCCAGGCATCCTAATAAATGTTTAACAACTAAAAAACCTAAAGTAACTTGTTTAGTTGGGAGAATGTTCCTTTGAATATGTTAACACTAGAACCATGTTTTTCATACAACTCTCACGAGTTCATTTAATAAATACCTCCTTAGTACTTACTGTCTAAGGAAGCTTCTTCAGACACATCAAGAGCATGTCCTTAAGCGCCTAAAGCACCTACTTCAAAAGGGAGTAAAGTCCCTTCCTCTTTTTCCACATCCTCCTTTCTTCCTCTGTGCCCTCTCTTTGCTCTTTACCTTCTTCCCAACCTCCTCCCACTCCCCAGCTTAATGATTTCATGACTAAAATCTAATTTTGGAAATTGTTGATTTAAATGCAAAGTATTTCATTCATTTAAAATTCCAGTTTCAGAATAGTGATTTTAAATGTTGGAAAAAATTTTATTTGGCTCACTTCCAAATCATTTACAAGAGAATATTAGTGTGAACCTAAAACTGTGTAGACTAAAGCACTCAGAACATTTTGGAAGCAAATTCTAAAACAGAGTGCAGGATAGTCATACATTTCCATTTTTGCTTTCCTTTTTCTTGATTCAGTCTTTTTCCTAGGCAGTAAAAAATTAGGAAATTCACATACTAGAACAAAATACAACAATACTGTATTTTCTTCCTCAAAAATTTAGAGGCAGGCCATCTACACAAATAATAAAACATTTATTTTTTTCATCAAGAAGCATATCAACAGGTAATTTCATTCAAGAACTTAATGTGAAGCAGAGACAAATAGAAATCCAGTAAATTAACTATTTCTGATGTGCAATAGGTAGAATGGAGTCTTTACATTAAACAATTGGATCAAAGGAGTGGTTATGTGATGCAATTTCTTTGAGGCTTATATGCCTGGCCTTGTAAGTTTCAAATGATTGAAAGTATTATATCTTCCCTTTTTTTTCATGCTCCCTTATAGTCTTGAAAAGCTCTGAGATCATTTCATTCTTCTTTCCTTCCCTTGTCTTCAACCTCTTCAAAGATATTCCATGATGATTCTGCTTTTCAAAATCAAGACTGCTTGAACTTTAGCTCAGAGTAATGAAATTTCAATCTTTCATACAATGGCAGCTACATCCTCTTTCTGCTCTCTTGGTATAGTCAGAATAGCAACTGCCCAGCATGAACAATAGGACTACTTTTCAGTTCTAAGAGATTGGCTGTTGCTGAACAGCAGTGCATAGAAATAATCCTTGGCAATCTCATGGGTGACATTTCTCATTCCTTATCACCCATGCTGCACACAGCCGGAACTTGATAAGACACCCAGAAAGAAGATAATGGCTGCTATCAAGCTGTCTAGGTAGAAATAATAATAATAATCTGCTTATGGAAAAGCAGCTGTCCTATTGTCTTGGATTTCACGGAATCCCAGAGTCAGATCCTCTCTCCCATGCCAGCCCCGTCCCCGCTCCCTCTGCCAATCCAATCACTTTGGGGCTTTAATAACGGGCATTCTTTTTCATGATCTTTTGATACAGCAGACAAGGATGCATGTAAATATCCCATAATCATATTTAGTCACAGGATGTATTTAAAGACTAGAGAAGAGGCATTTTTTAGGAAGATTTGGATTCTCGGAGGGCTTTTTAATGACTTCAGGAAAGCCTAGTAACCTTTAGAAATTATTCATAAAACCCAAAATTACTGCAAATGAAGAGTGCAATGATCATCCCCCTTAGAAATCTTATTTTAAAAATATTTCTGTTGCGTTAATATTGATTTACATCATTGTTTCCACAATAGAAGTGTAGGATCCCCTCCCCCTCCGCCCACCTTGGAAATCTTAACCCCCAAGGTTTCAAAAGTAGCTCTCAATTTCTCAAAGTGAAACCCCAAAGATTTGTAATGTTGTGGTTGCTAACAATATAGTATCAAAGGAAACTGTTTACCATAATGCTGATATATAATACACTTGATAATTGTGGCTAATATTATTATTGTAATTAACCTGTAATCCCAGCCTCCCCACAGTAGACTACCAATAAAAATATATTAACAAGCAAAATAAAAGTAGCAGTGAAATGGACACATGGATCTTCGTTGACTTACAGTGGTGTTGAGTGCCAAAGAACCCACTGCAACTTGAAAATATCATTAAGTCTAAAATGCATTTAATTCACCCAACCTAATGATCATCATAGTCTGCCATGCCAAAACATGCTTAAACATATGAGCTACCAGTTGGACAAAATCACCGAAAGCACAGTCTATTGAAAAACTCCTGTAATTTATTGAGTTATATAGCATGGCTGATGTGAGTCTCCCCACTGCTGCCCAGCCTTAGGAGAGTATCTGACAACATATTGAATATGAAATTCAGTTTCCTGTTAATGTATGGCTTTCACACCATCATAAAGTCAAAAAAACGTAAGTTGAATCCGATATGACTAATATTTATTTCTATATCTACAGCTATGTCTACATCTGCAGCAACCTCTACCTAGAGCTTGTAAACACTTATAGTCATCCTCCCACTATGAACTGTGTTGTCTCTGCTATCTGAGATCTTAAAATGGGATACATTCTGTTGACTTACAGGGGTATGTGGCAGAAGGGAAGAAAATGGGCCATAGTGTGCAGGAATTCTCCTTTCTTGCACGGATACTGAAAGTAGTGACCTCAGGGAACACATAATTTCCCTCTGAGTGCTGCATTTGCCCCTCTCCCTGTGGTATCCAACTGAAAACAGAGGTGCAACAAGTGGCAAGAGTGGCATGCCTCTCACCTAAGCCAGGAGGGCTGCAAAGGGAGAAGCAGAGGTGGTGGAGTCTCCATCTGCTTGCTGGAATGAGTCATGGCTGAATTCAGGAAATAGAAGTGGCCTTGAACTTGAACTTTCTTCTCACACTGGTTCCTTTTGGCACAAGTCATTATAAATGGCCTAGTCTCATACCATGAATGACTGTAAAATCCTGGAAGTATCTGGATTCAGATTTGGCAATTCCCCCATAAGACACCAAAAGGGTTAATGTCTGGCCAGTAATCAAAGTCTGGCAGCTCCTACCCCACACATAATGGGCATTGTTGTTCCTGAGAGTTTGTCTGTTTTTTCTGGCAGGCATTACTACTTGGAACGGATTCTAAAACAGAAAAGGAAAAAGTCAGTCTGCTCTTTCTTAAACATACATGCAACAAAACCTAAGGCTGGTCATAGAACTGTTATTCTGCTAGATTTCCAGGAAAGTTGTTGGGTTATCCTTTGGAAAAGATGACTTTTCAACTTAAAATACATTTACCTCTAAAGAAATTGATTAATATAGATATAGAGATGAGTCACACGGCATAGCCTGAGGAGGCTGCTTCCCTCTCATAGAAAGCAACACACACAACCGTATCAGCTAAAAAGTGAACCACGGCTGCCCCATCCAGCTGCACACAAAATCCATCTCCGTGACATTATTAATGGGCTTGGTCATTGACCTTCCTAGGCCATTTGCAAGCCAGGACCTGGCTGTCACCCCCACCTGATGGGCCCCAGATGTTCCCACATGAAATCCCATGAATATATCTTATTTGTTACCAATACAACAAAATCCCATTCAAAGCACCAGATTCTATTCCAGTTAGAAGGTTCAGGTTATTTAATTTTTATTTCGACTCTGGGATAGGCCAACATTTTTGGATAAGCCAAAGTCATGATCTTGGATATCAGTAACATCAAATAGTTTTAAGTCCCTAAACACCAAGTTTACTCTCCCAACCTTGTCATAAACTGGTAATATCCATCTAAGGATGAAACTGTTTATGGCCCACATTTTACTAGCCTATGGGCTTAGTTATGTTGCTGATAGGCCATATTCTAGATCAAGATTCACAAATATTTTCTCTAAAGATCTAGAGAGTTAGTATTTTAGGCTTTGCAGAGTATATAGTCTCTTGTAACAACACAATTCTGCTGCTATACTGAGAAAGCAACGTTGAACAAGAAAATGAATGAGCATGGCTGTGTTCTAATAACACTGCATTCACAAAAGCAGATCATGGGCTGCTTGTGGTCCCTAAACTGAAGTGTGATAACCCAGGGATGAGGATGCTAATGATGATAGCGAATAACAAACACTGGCCAGCTTTATGTGTCAGGGTCTTTCTGTCCTTCCGCTATGCTCAGGGCTAGGTTTATATTGCTTTAATTTTGCAGACAGTGAAAATATGACGTCAAGAAAATATTCACTTATTCTAAAAAGAGGTAGGAAATCCAGAAATCAAACTAGTCTCTAAGTTCACCCTATAATATATAGCTCTACAATGGGGTGACTTTGGTACTATGAATGGAAAACTTAAACTATAGCATCATTTTCTTCCTTTATCAATTCTCCAGTCACTGTCCACCTCAACAGTAGCAAGATCTTTGGCTTCAATCATATTGTAGGGTCCATACAAATTCAGGGGCAACAAGCACACTCACAGGACCATTCACTTTTTCAGCAAATATGCAGTGAGTGCTTACTCCGTCTGGTAGTATTTAAAGCAATGAGGTTATGGCAATGAACCAAACACATAAGATCCCAAGTTAAAAAGTTTCCATTCTAAGGCCTCCCTGGAGGCTCAGGAGTTAAAGACACGGTGCTATCGTGTTATCGCCAGCCACTGCAACATGAGTTCCATCCTCGGCCAGGAAGCTAACCTACACGGCACTGCAGACCTCTCTTGTCTTGCCCACTGCTGTCCTCAGCCGTGCATTTCAGTAGGTCAGCCTGTTCTGCTCCTCAGCCTGTTCTGCTCCCCACTCTGTCTCTGGTGAATCCTATCACCACCTACACCCCAGTTCTTATAAACATAATAAATAAATCTTTAAAAAAAAGTTTCCATCCTAGTAAGGAAAGGCAGGTAATAAGTAAAAATGTGTTATCACGCTAGAGGTAGAAGAGTCAGACTCTAAAGAAAAATAAAGCAAAAAAATAAGAGACGAGAGCATAGAAAGTAATGTTCCTCTTTTTTCCACATCTTTTTCAACTAAGATACATAAACTCCAAATAGAGTTATATTTTCAAATACAGCTACTAGATAGAAATGTATTTATAGGATTTTCATACTGTATTTTTTTGAAGATTTATTTATTTATGCATACAAGCTGGGGTGTAGGCCAGAGGTGTGGGGTGGTGAGAGGATTCACCAGAGACAGAGTGGGGAGCAGATCAGGTGGATTGGCTGAAATGCACTACTGAGGAGAACAGCAGGCAAGGCAGGAGAGGTTTGCTGCGCCCTGTGGGAAGCTCCCTGGCCTGGTACTGAACTCATGTACAGTAGTTGTGGATAGCTTCATAGTGCTGCGCTTAATCCATTGTGCCACCAGGGAGGCCCCTTTCATGTGGTATTTTTACTAGTTATTTCCCCATAACTGAATGGAAAAGGACAATGGAGAAGAAATGAGTTCGTTCATTCATGCTACACCTATTTATTGAGTGTCCACTCTGTGGTAGGCACTGTTTTTAAAACAGAGAATCCACTGGTGAGTCAAGTAGTCAAATAACTTTGCTGTCATGGTCTTCCGTTATGGCCAGAGGAGCGGCAGAATAAACCAAAAACATAATAAGCACATGTTAGAAGGTGATAAGCGCAGTGGAGGGGAGAAAAAAGGCACCACAAGATAAGGTAAACTGGAGCGTGTCTTGGAAGAGGCCAGGTTGTAGTTTTAAATAGTCCACAACTTTCCTCAAAGGGGCAGTTTGTGACTGAAACAAAGCGTATTTGCACAAGTCCCGGGGTTTAGTTCACCCGTTTCTACAGTCAGAGTGTCATCAGCCGAAAGAAAACACAGGATGTTTTGTGCCGAGTGTTCTATTTAAGTCCATAGAAAGAAATGTTATTCTTTCAAAGTCATTTTTGCCCTTCCCTTTCCCTTGCTTCAGAGAAAATATTAAGGGACAGGCAGCTGAAACAATGTAGGGGTGGGAAGGGGGAAGGAAGGGAGAACCAAGCGCCAGCCGGCATGCCAGGGGCCTGTTTGAACAAGGATGTAGCTGTGACCCAGCCCTCCTGGGTCCCAAGACAGCCACTGCGGACAACAGAGCTGACGGACCAGGAGCATTTTCCGCCAAACACGGTGCTCACTTTCTTCATTAAGAAATGAGATGTTCACATAGATTTGAATCTTAATCACGTCCAACTTGAGAACAGGGTGTTTTTCTGCAAATGTGAAATACTTCTAGGCTTTTAGGAAAATGTCACCCTTATAAAGGCTAACTACTGTTTTACATAGAAAACTGCCATTCTTCATTGGTTTTTCAGGAAAGAAAAAAAATAAGGATGATAAAATGAAACATTGCTGCAAAGAATTCCTCCTTTCTTGGGAACATTCATTGTTTCTGAGGGTGTGTTTTTTTTTATAGTTCTTACACACTAGGAAGAATGCTTGTACGCTTTAGGCAAGGATGAAGGGATTTCAGTTTATAAATCATGAAAACAGATATAACTGAAATTTATTTCTTCATAATAATAGTATTAATTTAAGAGATCTCAACAAATTCTCTAACATATCATTTAGTCTTGGTGCTAAGAATGCCAATCGCAGTAACTCTGCCAAAAATCAAAAAGGATTCAGAGGTAAGTCTGATTGCATGGAAAACATGTTAGGAACCACTACACTAGGCTACCAGCAACAATAGGACTGTTAGCTCAGATGTATTATGTGAAGCACTGTTCCAAGCACTTTGCTAACTGCTTTTACAGAAACGTTAGCAAATCCCTACCATAATCATCTTCACAGATGAGGGCCTCCCTGGTGGCTCAGGGGTTGGGCGCTGCTCTGTGGAGCTGTTGGCCGCGGGCGATGCCGGTTCGACACCCGGCCGGGGAGGGTCCCACATGGTGCAGCAGACCTCTCCTGCCTCGCCCGCTGCTCTCCTAAGCAGTGTATCTCTGATCTGCCTGTTCTGCTCCCCACTCTGTCTCTGGTGAACCCTCTCGCTGCCCCACACCTCTGGCCCGTACCCCAGCTTGTATACATAAATAAATTTTAAAAAAAAATCATCTTCACAGATGAGCAGAGTAGCTCGAAGGTGGGAAGCAACTTACCAAAGCACAGACAACTGGAATGACTGGGTTCTCACCCACATCTCTCTGCTTCTATAATCAGCACGCTTAGCCGAGTTTTCTCCCTCACATTTCCTAGGCCTACTTTTCCCTCCGTAGTATCTTCATGGGTAGGCACTTCTACAATTAAAAAAAAAATTCTTTTTTGAGGACCACTTATTTAACAATAAATAATGGTTATCTACTCATGACATTTGGGTAATTCATCATTATTCTATAAACCTTGGACCATGGAAGGCAAGATATCTGGAATGGTGTAGGACAGACTGGATCCCAGAAGAACTATTACTTCTCTGAGATAAATCCAGCTCTTTTCTATGTGTCAAGTCCATTCCACACTCTACTGATTAAATAGGAGGTAGAAACTCCTCCTTCCCCAATCTACCTCCTTCCCAGGCCCTCAAGAATTCTCTTCAAGTCACTAAAAATCAGAAGGACAATGTCAGTTGTTGAAGACTAGGAGATCAGGGACAAGATTTCCCTAAGAGCACTCAAGTCTGACTTTTGAACTCCACAGAGAAAACAGAAGCAAGTTCCATTGAGTGTCCATGTTTGGAGAATTCGTCTTCCCTGCAAGCTACAATAGATATATTTTCCATCTGGATATCTATCTGGATGTCTAAGTAAGTATTTATAATGCAATCTTATTATTAAACATCCAGAGTAATATGTCCAATGCATTGGAGGGAGGAACACTATTTACTAAGGGAATTTTCACATTAAAATATAAATCCCCTTTGTGTTGGTTTGCAGACTGAGTTGTGTGAGGGCAGTTTCTCCTAACCCAGACAGGTGGGGAAATGAATCATGGGTAACTATGGCAAAGGCGAATGTGTACAGATGAGGAAGAGCTCTGAAGGGGGGTTCTGAAAAGCCCCTATAGAAACGACTGGGACAAAATGCCCTAAATGGATTTCTAGTAATTTAAATTAAACATATCCATTTAAAATCAAATATATTATGCATAGAGAGTTCTAAGTAGTAAACTTGAATATTTATATCAGTGAAAGAGAAATAGGTCTGGGGTTTGTCAAGGTTGGAGTGCATCAGAAGCATTTGGAGTGGTTTTGAACGTACCCAATTTGAGCACCACAGCTGGAAATTCTGGTGCAGTGGACAGAGCAGATGCAGACATCAGCATCTTAACAGTCTCCCTACCCCCAACCCTCCCCACCGACAAACACTGTGGTCATCTCTATACACATGAGTCTAAAAGCTCAGCTCATTCTAAAAAGCACCAGGCTAGTTAGTGGAAAACAGTAGACAGTCCCTCCAGTTTGGGGAAGGCTCCAGAACAACCTAGAGGTCAGGAATCTCCCCTGACGCTACCAACATGCTGACTGGGTGTATCTTATCTTTACAGAGGGAAACTGAAGGCAACAATTCTTTAACATAATTGCTTTTAAAAAAGTATTTGATTTAAAGTTAAAAAGGGAACTGGCATTCATCTCTTGGTCCCATTTTTGTACTATGTCTCTCCAAATTTCTATTATTCTATTGTATTTTCCGATATAATTTCAGGTGAAGATCAATGGATGCTTTTAAGAAAAACAAGATAATGGGAAAACCATTATCCCTGCGCGTAATGCTTGTTGATCCAATGAACTCCTAGGCCCTGTCAGTCAGCACAGGCTGCTGCAATAAAATTCTGTAGACTGGGTGCTTTAAACAACAGAAAATTATTTCTCATGGTTCAGGAGGCCAGAAAGTCAAAGTCAAAGTGCCAGTTGATTAGGTTCCCCGGTGAGGTCCTTCTTCCTGGCTGGCAGACAGTCAACTTCTCCTGTGTCTTTCCATGGCCAGGAGAAAAGGGGCGAGGACTGGTGTGTGTGTGTGTGTGTGTGTGTGTGTGTGTGTGTGTGTGTGTGTGTGTGTGAAGAGAGAGGGAGAGAGAGAAGGAGGGAGGGGACAGACAGAGACAGAAAGAGGACTCTGGCATCCCTTCCTCTTCTTATAAGGACACAAGTCTTATCACAGATCCCACCCTCATGAACTCTTCTAAACTTAATTACCTCCCAATGGCCCCACCTCCAAATATTACCACACGGAGGTTTGGAGAAACACAGACATTCAGTACAACAGGATAAACTCAATATTCTTCAGGGGAGAGGTCCTGAGATCCAGCTTATGATTGGCTGTCGATGGAACGTTATTCTTCCCCTCAACTGCGTCATTCAAGGAGAGAAAGTCAACTTACTTGAGTGAATACAGATTAATTTTATTTTTTAAAAAATGCTGATGTCACCTCACCACATCAATGGTCAAGTATATGGAGAAACACAACAATAACAATGAATTACATTCCAGAATCTCTCCTCCAGATTGTTGCTTCCTTGTTGAAATGTGCTTGGTTAGAGGCATAAACTGTTCCAGATAAAGAATGAAGTTATGCAACTATCTCTTAATTCCTTAATTCTATCCATATATTATCCACTTTACTGCAGAGAGCTGTTCTTCTGGGAGATATGTAATTTTTCCTATATCATTTCTTTCTCTAACTTCAGCTATCTTACAATACATATTTTTTGTTTTATTTTGTTTTAAGGTACCATTTGTTCACAACACCATACAAGTTTCAGCAGTACAGCTTCACACGTCAAGAAATGTGTACACCACAGTGCCCTACCATGGAGTTCTAGCACATTCACCAACCCTAACCCCATTGCTCACACCTCCTTCCCTTTTCCCTAGTACTTATTTTATAAAAGTGCTATATAGACTGGTAAACTGGAAGAATATCTCCATTTAGACAAGCCAAAGATTCCTATATTTTTTTCTCCTATATTTTCATTAGTTGGCATTTTTACTAGTCGACATGTAAATAGGCTGATGAAATAGTGTATATTCGGTCATTTTCTTATCAGTTTGCTCTCTCTCCTCCAGACATCACTGGGAAGGTTTTGAGCACGGCACACTATCAGATCTGTACTCCTGGAAATGAGGAGTTGGTGCAGTGAATAGCAGTTACATTCTAATTATATTAATTCAGACTGCAATTTCTTTGAAATATAAAGGACCTGCTGTCGGGGTGGTGTGGACAATAGAGGCTGAACGTGTCAGCGACATGACAAATTCCTCGAGCAGAGTGCCAGATGTATTGTTGCCCAGGATTCTTTTCTGAGAGCAAATTCAGAAAGCACTATCAGTGTCAACTCTGGAGTAAGGAATTGGTTCATTTGTTATCTTTCCAAGTTGCAGGTACATCTGCCAGAAGAGTCTGCCAACAGATGAATTGGTAATTAAAATCATTTCCGTGGTTGGAAGGCTGATTTGGAAATTGTTCCTCTTTTCTTTCTCTCTTTTATTGCATAGGGGAGAAACTTCGGGGATATTGATATTGACTTGCCATGGACAAAACTAGATTTGTGTGATTCACTAGTATCTTGCTATTCACTTTAGTGCTTGAGAAACTTTCCTGGGATTTTTTTTTTGTTATGATTTTCTTATAGAACTTTAAAGTTCTGTTCTTTGTTAACACTGTATCCCCCTTTGTCTTGTAAAAGGTCTTTGCAGATCTTAGCAAAACTAAAACAATCTCTCTCAACTCACAGAAAAGGAATATTGTATCCCTTCCCTATGCCAGTTACAGTCACAGAATAAACAATAAAGAATGGTAAGAGATTAAACATATAACTCAAAATTGATTATACATTGGAAAATATAATACAGATGTTAGTACCTACCCGCCCAACTAATTGCTCCAGTTTTATTCTTCTTCTGTGTCTAGACAGAGAGTACTTTGCCATCCACATACATACACTTACACCATCATCATTATCCTTCATCAACATCATTGCCACCAATACCATTATAACAACAACAAAATCAGCAAGTATTTACTATGGCAGCTAAAGTACTTCATAGGTATTCATTTATTTTATCCTTCCAAAAGTATGCTGTTTTATTCCCCACTACACTGGTGAGGAAACTGAGGCACAGAGAGGTAACTCAGGCAAGCTGACACAAGGAGGAAATATCAGAGCCAGATATTTGACCCAAGCCCTCAGGCTTAACCACTTCACGACAATGTCACATGACAACATAGAACTGAATTAACCAGAGTAAATTTCCCAAATTATGCAATAGCATATTAATTTATCAGTTTATTTTCAGTGCTTATTTGTCTACTCTGTTTTTCTTCCTCTTCTCCTCCCTCCTTCCTTCTTCCTTTCTTGCTCTTGTCTATATAAATGCATGCTTCTGTTTTTCTAGCAACAAAGCGAGGTTTTCTGCCATCCTCAGAGACTCAGAAGAATATGCGCTGATAAATGGAACAGTGTTTTAAGATAAACTCTTATTCCACCTTAAGAATTGCTGGGTTTAAATCAAAATGGCAAAATAATGAAGATTTATAGACATTGGTGATCTAGATTGGTGATCTATAGATTGGTGATCTACGAAGTTCAGATAGATATATATTTATACCTGTTTATGTACATGTAAATGTATGTGTTTAGATATATGTGTGTATGTGTACATATATGCACATATGTAGATATATAATACAGAACTGAAACACATTGAATATATTTAAATGCATGAATTCTTAATGATATTCATAATAAAAGCAAAAAGAACTTAATGTTCACTTTAGAGGGTACCAGAGAGAACCAACTCACTATTCTACAAACAGGTAAAGGAAAGGAACAAAACTTTTATCCTGGGTTTATTATATGAACTTTACTTCACATCACCAAATAGGTAATGGGAGAAGTTTCTCCTTATAAAAGTATCTCAGTTCATAAACAAAAAAGAAACCATTATTGGGTAAATCCCATAATGCATATATCAAAATTCATAGAACACACAAGAGTGAACCCTAATGTAAACCATGACCTTTGGTGATACTGATGTGTCACTGTAAGATTATACTTTGCAACAATGCACTGCTCTGGGTCAGGATGCTGAATGTGGAAAGGTTGGGAGGGAAGAATATATGGCCACCCTGTGTACTCTCCACTCAATTTTACTGTAAAGCTTCGCTAATAAATAAAGTCAATTTTTCAATCATAAAATCAAGAATTGTAACTTTTGCTAATGAGTAAATAAGACCCTCAATAGTTGATCTCTCTCTCTCTCTCTCTCTCTCTCTCTCTCTCTCTCTCTCTCTTTCCACTCTTTACCCTTCACCCCTCCCCTCTCTCTCTCTCACACACACTCTCTCTTCCACTGGTGAACAAATACACCACTACTTAAAATACATGTTTGCCAAAAACATGCAATTAAGATCTGATAAAATCTAACTCTAGGGGCCTCCCCGGTGGCGCAGCGGTTAAGCACTGCGCTGTGGAGCTGTCGGCAGTGGCAACAACGCGAGTTTGACACCCGGCCAGGGAGAATCCCACATGGCGCGGCAGACCTCTCCCGCCTTGCCCGCTGCTCCCCTCAGCAGTGTATTTCTGATCTGCCTGTTCTGATACCCGCTCTGTCTCTGGTAAACCCTCTCACCACCCCATGCCTCTGGCCTGCACCCCAGCTTGTATGTATAAATAAAAAATAATCTTTAAAAAAAAATATCTACTCTAAATGCTTAGGAAGTACCAAGTACAAGATGACAAACATATTTCAGAACACCTCAGGGAATGAAGTAAGGAAAAATCCAGACTGTCTGAAAATCTTCAGGAAAAACACTCATTTCACTCATTTCTTCAAACCAAAAATTCCAAGAAAAAAGATTGGAGGTGAAAGGGAAACCTACAGATTTAAAGAGACTTAGAGTCACACCACAATCACAAAAGATGGACTTTGTCTGGTTCTGGATTCAAACAGTTTAGAACAATAGATTGTAAGACAGTGAAAGTAGATTAACCCGACTACCTAGTTCTTGTTTTGGGGAATTATTGTTAATGTTTTTAAGTATAATAAAGATTCTGTGGTTAGTTCGTTTTAAAGAATCCCTATCTCTTAGAGGCATATACTGAAAGCTATAAAGTAAAACAACAGGTTGTCTGAGATTTACTTCTAAGTAATGGGGTGGAATGAAGATGGACTGGAGAGGGCGACATAAAAGGAGCATAGAAGTGTATTATAATATTTTATCTTCTTTTTTATAGGTTTGGAATGTTTTCTAATAAAAGTTTCAACATGTTACAAATGTGCTTAACCTACCTGAGCCTCAGTTTTTCATTTACAAGCCAGAAATGGTAATAGTTACAGTTGACATACTATCTCCCTATAGGTATTTTTTTCTTTTGAAAAATTTAAATGGATTTAAAGTACCTCTCCAACAGTTGATAATTTTTTAGAAACTCAGTTTGTTCTACTTCCTATTGAATTAACTGCTCTAAATTTAGAGGCGTTTCCATGCTGTCGCTGGCACATATTAGGGCTGGGGAGGGGAAAGAGGGGACAAGAAATATGTGTGCTCAGCTGCCACCCTTTGGGGCAACACCAGCTTGATGGTTGGATGGTGTTTTTTTTTGTTTTGTTTTGTTTTAATTTCAATCTTGTACCAAGTTACTATTTTTAGATTTGCTGATCCTGGAACGCACGTAGGTACTCTGGTTTTTGCTAAATATTTATTCAATTCTAGGCAGCTCCAGGTGCAGGAAGAGAGAGTGCAAATATATCATATCTCCATAAACCATTTACCCTGGATCCACCCTCATTTTCACAGAGTTTTCTTTTACAAAATACCAAAGGTATCAAATTATCTTTAATATGAAATTATTTTATAAACCCACCCATGTCCCCAAATCAATTCTCCTCTTCAAAATCATTCTTTTTGTTTTGTATCCCTGAGCTATGTAGCCTCACAAAACTTGGTGAGACCAAAGTTTAAAGACCAAAGTTAAAGAAAAAAATTATAAGAGTGAAGCAGAGAGACCCCTATGGCCAGAAAAGATTAGATTGCACAGCAGCATGGTCTGCTCTCAGAGACGATAAATTATGATTAGGAATTCTTCTAGACAGTTTTTCAATGACTGGGGTTTTTTGGCTCTCTGGGTCCTGCTGGAGACTTGAGTTTGTCAAGAGATGAATCTGGACTTTCTCCAGCTCATGGCTGTATGTCAATTCCTCTGATTTCAAATAAAGCCAATTCTTATTTTTCTAACTTGCTTGCAATTCTCAAATGTAGCTCCAAAGAAAACAGAAAGTAATTAAAATGTCAACACTTCCCTGAAAAGGAACATAAACTCTCTTTGGATTTTCTTCCCACTAGAAATGCTTTTTTCCAAGGCGCTGGCCCCACGTGCAGCAACCAACACTCCCCAACAGCACAGAGGTGGACGGGCGGTGAGCATAACCCGCCTCTGTCCATTACCTTGTTTGCACTGCTTCTTCTCCCTGGCCATTCTGCAAATGGAGAGTGCCTATAAATGAAGTACTTTAAGTCTGTCTCTTATAATGGACTAATATCTACTCCATTGTAATATATACAAATTTTATGCGATATAAAATAAGCTCCAGAAGCAATAAGCTACTTGATCTAATGTGAAAAAAGTAATGTGGATCATAACAGCTTATTATTCAGTGCAGTGCAATAAATTAACTGAACGCCATTTTTATAATGCAAGCCTGATTATTCCTTTTACCTTCATTTGGATTGGTTTAGGTGGATTAAGACTCTCTTCAGAGTTAATCGGGCTTATATGAAGCAACTTCCTTTTTTAAATGTATTACATTAACATATGAAATAAGGAAGAGAAAAATATGTGCTGTCATTTTGTGATTTTGTATTTGGTAAGGTCAGTCCTTCCAAACAGAGGCTCGTCTCCCACCCAAAGCTCTTTCCTACTTTCTTCCTATTGATTCCTGCCATTTCCTTGACTCCATTTTTCAAAGTACTTTTAGTGAAACTGATTCCTTCTTTCCAGCATCTTCCTGACTCTGGCATCTCTCCTCCCGCTCTTCGTTTGTCCAGCACTTTGGCACATGTATCGGGCTGATCCGCATAACAGGTCCGTGGTTTTAGAGGCTGCATCTGGGGTCACAGCCACGCCTCCTACCAAAGGTCTCCAAAATATATCAAAATATATCAGAACGTGCTAACAATAGTGGCTGCCACAACTGATTACAAGCATCATTCCTGATGTATGAACATGAATCACTAATCTCTTTCATCTTCATAGCAACCCTACAAGATAAGTACCATCTTCTGAAATTAGCAAATGGAAACTGAGTCCGAGAGAGATTAAATATCTTGTCAAATATGCATCGCAAGTGATGGGATTAAACCCAGAGCGCTTCAAAGTCTGTGTGACATGTTACATTACTTGCTGAAAACATTGTTAGCAAAATAGTATGTTTTTGCATCACTGTCAAAAGAACACCTCACATTGGGTGCTCTATTAACAGTGAGGCAGAACCTTCATAATCAGATAGAAGGAGTTATCTTTACATTGGAAAAAGGTCTCCTTTTTACAGAGAAATTTGCATTCCTCCTCTGGGTTATAAATTACTTGAAGCCAGGAAATTTACTTTCTCATCACAGGACATCTTAGTGGTATGTCGTCTGAATGAGAAATGCCCAGGTTTTGAATTCGGCTGTACTTACCACCAACTATTGTGAGCTCCAGTTTGTTTAACTCAAAAGTAGGTAAATATACTACACAAAGATGTTAGAAAGATTAAAAGAAATAAACCAGATAAACACATAGCACAGAGAATGTAATCAAGCAATACTATTTCTCTCTATATATCCCTGCTCTATCCCTACTATCTAATCATCAGTTTTCTGAACATATGTCAGAGACAAAAATATTGTGTGTGAAAATTGGTTGAAACTTTTCCTCTTGGATTATTTTCTTTTAAAATTATTCACTGGCACACATTATTCCATCTTACCAAAATCAGATTTTTAATAGATGATTTTAAATCTAAAACTTGGAATAATAAATTGGAAAGGGCTTCCTAGCATTCATCTCTACATCTCTTGTCTTATAATTTCTCCTTTTTATTGCTTCATGTCTTTTCTTTAGGTTTTCATAGTAAGAGCTGCTGATAATACAGGAAAGCTTCAGATCAAGAGCAAGGATCTATACTCTTAAATTCTTATCTTCTCTGACATGAAATCTTCATTTCATATCAGGCTAAAAGAGCAAAGTAAAATAGCAAAAATAAATCTAAAGTTTTTTTTTTAAATTTAGAGAGAAATTGAAGAAAACAATGATGAAAATGTTATGCACAATAAAAAATTACTTGGCAAAGCTTTGCTACAAATGATTTCAACTTTTAAACATATATGAAGAGAGGACTTTTTCTTTGGAAATAGTTTCATTTTGTTGGGGTCTGTATGAAATTCTTGACAATAAAAAACATTATATACAATCTTCTCCAATGAAAGACAATTTATTTTATCTTTGGTTATACCCTGGAGAACTCAAAGAATTTCATACATTTGTTTGAATGATAATGAGGTATTACATGATAGAAATTGAGTTGATAAAATATAGCTCAGAGAGGTTAAGTAAAATATACAGGGTCACACAGCAAATGAGAAACAGAAATTCAACAATTTAGAACTGAGAGTGTAGAGAAGCTTTACAATGAGATTGCAATCGATAATTTGCAGGCTCAGTTGTCTTGTGAAGAGAAGCCTCACTCTTGTGTATTGCTCTCTATACTCTAAAGGAAATCACAATTTAATTGGAAGGGAGGGATCATATATGAGGCAGTACTCTGCCTAGAAATCTGGAAAGGGGTACAATAGACATGCTGAAAATGAATCTCGCGGAATTAGTAGGTGTCCCCCAATCCATAGCATGGAGTGGGAGACAGGAGAGACAGGTTCCAGGCAGAAGGGAGTGCACAGCATGAAGACTGAGTATAGATGACCTGAGTTATAAAAGATGAAGGGATGCTGTAAGTTCAATGCTTATGTCCCCCCCAATCATTTGTTCAAATTTAATCCCCAACATGATGACATTTGGAGGTGGGGTCTTTAAGGGGTGATAAAGTCATTAGCACCCTTATAAAGAGACTCCAGAGGGTGCCCTCACACCTGCATCTGTAAGGATACGGCAAGATGACTGTCTATGAATCAGAAAGCAGAATTTCATAGACACTGAATTTGCTATCACCTTGATCTTGGACCTCCCAGCCTCCAGAATTATGAGAAATACATTTCTGTTGCTTATAAGTTACCAAGTCTATGGTATTTTGTTATAGATCTGAACAGAGTGATACAAGGAGATAAAAACTCGATCCTTATCAGGTTTGTCTTTGGCAAAAGTAAAGAATGATACTAAGGTTGGGATAGAGAGACCAGGTAGGGAGCTCTAATATTAGCCAAGGAAGCGAGGGGACTCCATGCTAAAACACACTCATCAGCTGAGTGTGTGAGTGTGGCAATGAGTGTGGAATGGAGTGGCTGGAAGGCACTATTCAACATAGAACAACTTCATTCTTACACATCACACTCTTATCCCATTTAAATCACATCCACATCTCAGCAAATTACAGAGTATATTCCACAGCTTTGGAATTACTCTAAAGGACAAACCTATAGAAGCCATGGTTGAAAACAAAAGAAAACTGAGGACACTGATTTATACAGGACAAAAGAATAGAAGCCCACAGAGACAACCTAGAAGAAAAAATCAAAGAGAAAGAAGGGCATTTCAGAGCTAAAAAATGGAAGTCAAAAGGGGAAGCTTGCCAGACACGAGAGAAGTTCATGGGCGCCAGATGCTGGGAAGATGCCCTGTGAGAACAGGCTGAGAAACAGAGAATTGTCTACAGAGCTGGCAGTCCTGGGGTCACTGGTGCACCTGAGCAAACTGTGTGTGGAGTGAGAGCACCGAGGTCATAACACAAGTAAATGAGGGAACGTGAGGGGTAGAAATAGCATAAAAGGGGCATCTTTTTGAGAAAGAAAGGGCAGGGCAAGAGCTGGTGAAGCTTGAATAATTAAGGTAGGGACTTTTTTCATTTTATTTTTTAAACAACGGAGAGTATTTAGCCTGCCTAAGTAAAGAGGGTAAATGAATCTGGGAAATGGAGGTAGTCAGGGAATGTTCTAACGAAGGGAAATATAGATACCAGAAATGAATGATGCACTTGAGGTTGAGATGGCTATCAGGAAGAAAAGGAAACTTCATCCAAAAGAAGCAAGAACAACCCATTTCTGGTGATACTGTCAAGTGTAGGGTGAGTGGAGATAACCTGAGAGTCTGAAGTATGAGAACATATAACTCAAATCCCTGAAGGAGCACCTTACCTTACCAAGACTCAGTTTCCCCCTCCACAGAGTTAAAATCGCACCTCCCTCTTGGAGCCATGTGGAAGTTTCATTCTCCCTGTTCACTGCTGACATTCCCTATCCCTCCTTAACTTTCCATCTATCTATCTGGTTTATTAGCACCCTTCTCTTAAAACACAAACCAAACAAGAGCAAGAATTTCCCTGGCTTGGTCACTGCTAGTTCCTCAACTGCATAGTGCCTGGCATACAGTAGGTGTTCAATAAATAATCACTGACTGAATTAATAAATGAGGTTGGGGCAGAGCATTTTCTCAGTTTTAAAACCATTGACATTTGGGGGCATTAACTGACTTGTTTGGGGAACTGCCCCGCACTTTGTGGGAGAGTGAGCAGTATCCCTGGCCTCCTACTCACCAGATACCAAAAGCAACCCCACCCCCAGTAGTGAGAAGCAAGAATGTATCCAAACATTGTCAAGTATTTCCTGAAGGGCAAAGTCTCTCCTAGTTGAGAACTTTGGCTTCAGGATCAAGTGCTAAAAATAATGGGCTTTAATAATATTTTATTGTAGGAACAAGGAAAACCAACACAATGTCAACAAATTCTCCCACAACCTGCTTAATAGGAGGTGGATACAAATACACTGCTGAGAAGTTGTTGGCTTCACAGCACACTGACATTTTACTTAATATTTACCAAAAAAAACATGCTCAGAAGAAAAGTTGATCAATCAAGAAAGCACCCCTTCATCTCTCCTCTATTAGTTAATTGTGAAATATTTTCTTCCTTGTTACCTCTGAGAACAAACAATAATAGGAACAATTCTCCCCACTCATAGAGTCTGGGATTTTGAAAGCTCATGAGGTATGATAACACTGGTCAACATTGAGACCATTACTGACTTAAAAAGGCCCTAATTGTAGTATCTTGTGTGCTGAATGTGACTATAATCTTGATATTTTTTATTAGCTTTCATTTTGAAGATATTTCATATAATTCATTGTATGTTTCACCGTGCAAATTTTTCCAGTAAGACTGCAACAACATCCTCTTTCTGCCTAGAATGATGTAATATTGCATCACATTGCATAATACCATCATGCATACATCATTAAAAGTTGATTGCATCATTTTCTGATGCAATGCAACACTACTGCCAGGCAGCTGCTGAAGAAAGCTGATGTCAGCAATGCACTCTAGAAAGCCTTGTCAGAAAGGTTGAGCACTGAAAATATTTCAGACTTTGTGCGAGACAGTTTAAGCTACTGTTCCATAGAACTGTTATTATTTTCTCCATTTAGGCACAAAACAAAACAGTAATGCCTCAAAAGTGTGTTAATGGAATGGACAATTTCTGCTCGATTTGTGGGGAAGTGACACTTGCCAACCAGAAGAAAAGTATCACTTCTCAAGTGAAGAAAGCTTATCATCTTTACTTTGGATGCAAGGTTGGGGACCAAGACAAGCCTTGGGCCCCGCATCTATGCTGTGCTACATATACAACACAGCTTCACAGTGGTTAAATGGCAAAAGACCATCAATGCCATTTGCAGTCCCCATGGTGTGGAGACAGCCAAGCAACCACATAAGAGACTGTTACTTCTGCTTGGTTCCTCCTCTTTCCGGCAGAATAACAAAGCAAAAGAAGTTGAGAATAGTCTACCCAAACATTCCGTCTGCACTGAGACCAGTTCCTCATGCGGAGGGACTTCCTATTCCAGAACCTCCAGCAGAATATTCTCTTGATTCATCTAATGAGGACAAGGGTTAGCTGACCTGTTCTTCTCCTGTTCCATCAACATGCAGTGATCCAGATTTTCACCGGGGTGTATCATCAACCCCACACAGACTAACACAGGAAGAACTAAATGACCTGGTTCGTGATTTGGACTTATCCAAGAACAAGGCAAAATTGCTAGGATCAAGACTTCAACAATGGAATCTTCTAGAAGAAGATGTCACAATTACTTTCTATCGAAAGTGCCACCAGCAGTTGGAGCCTTTCTTCAGAAAGAAAAGTACTCTGGTATTCTGTTCCACTATTGAGGGCCTCATGAATGCCTTAGAAATCACTCATGACCCATAAAAATGGAGACTGTTTCTAGATTCTTCGAAACTGAGTCTTAAGGCTGTGCTTTTGGACAATGGAAACTGTCTTCCATCTATTCCAGTAGTGCATGCTGTCCACATGAAAGAGACATACGATAACTTAAGCAGCTACTGAATTCCATTGAGCATAACAAGTACAGCTGGCACGTCTGTGGTGATTTGGAGCTAGTTGCCCTTTCAATGGAATTGCAGCAGGGATATACAAAATACATGTGTTTCTTATGTGAGTGGGATAGCCGAGCAAGTGAATTGCACTACTTGCAAAAGGAATGGACTCACACACAAAATGTAGCAGTTGGAAAGAAGAATATCTAGCACCCAGCTCTGGTTGAGGCTCACAAAATCCTGCTACCACTCCTTCACATTAAACTAGGTTTCATGAAGAATTTCATGAAAGCCATGGACCGGACCTCGCCAGCTTTCTGATACCTGAATGAAAAATTCCCTCGAATCAGCAAAGCAAAGATTAAAGAGGGAGTTTTTGTGGGTCCTCAGATTCAAGAGCTCTTCAAAGATGACCGGTTCAACAACTTGCTGCAGGGTGATGTGAAACAAGCATGGAATGCTTTTCTCTTAGTGTCGACAAGCTTTCTTGGGAATGTTAGGGCAGAAAACTACAAGGAACTTGTAGAAGACATGCTGATGCAGTATCAGAAACTTGGCTGCAATATGTCTCTAAAGATCCACTTCCTTCATTCCCATCTGGATTTCTTCCCTGAAAACTGTGGTATGGTTAGTGATGAAAATGGTGAACGTTTTCATCAAGATATTGCATCAATGGAACAAAGATACCAGGGAAAATGGCCCACTACAATACTGGCTGACTACTGCTGGACACTCCCCAGAGATGCTCCTGAACAGCTGTACAAGAGACAATCAAAGACATCTAAGAAGTAGCCTATGACTTGATTTTTTACAGGTATTAACCGTAGGTCTATTACTATTGGCATGCATTTTGTGATGTAAACATCAATTTATTGCAGATTACAAAAAATCGAGCCAAAATTAGAATTTGACTGTCATATTCATTTGAACACATACAAATTGATAGGAAATGACTAATTTTATTTCAGTAACACGACTTTTGTAAAAATTTGTTGACCAGTGAATCAAATTATGGGACAAATACTTGTTAGAAAATGATATCTCCACCTTCACATTCTAATTAGTAAAAAGCTTATTAAAAAAAAAAAGGCAATGCAGCTGATAATTTCCTCTTCAGGATTCTCTTTTTCTTCATATTCTCATTTTTATCATTCTATTCATTTACTTCGAATAGAAATCAATTGTCTTAAATTAAATGGCTAAAAGTGACCTCTCAGAAACATGAGAAATTCCAAAAAGGGGGATGTTCCAAAACATCTTGCTGTGGGAAGCTGGAATTATGGTATCAAAGACACAGTCATGAATGCAGCTCACATGCTCCCCCGGAGTATGGACACCCACAAACGAGGGGACAGTTGGAGGAGAGACTGAGAGCTCATGGTTAGGGTGATTCTAGGAGTGGGTTTGCTTACAACAGCCCCAGTTTGGGCCTGTTAGCCCAAGACAGCAGCCTCTTTCACTCTCAAAATGTCTCAAAATGACTGAAGCGTAGGTGATCTTATTCGGAGATAATTGGCATTTGCCCGAGCATGAAGGGGGGTCTCCTTGCTTTCCTGTCTCTGTGCTCCCAGCACGGCTCAGACGCTCCCAGGCCCTGGCAGGTCTAGCTACGGGGATGTGCTTTCTGAAGCACACGCTTGAAGATAAACTACCTGAAAGTCAATAAATGAATCAGTCCTCCTCCGAGCTTATTGATCTATATATCATTTATCTCCCCAGTCCGAGAAAAGTGAAATGGTAATTAGGTTATCATGTCAGAGTCTGGCTTGCTCAGGTTTTCCAGAAGGCGTTTGGATTCAGAGAGGCGAAATGGTGTGAGTTGAGTCTGGATCAGCCTGGCCTTCTGGAAGGCCATGCGATTTCGAGATGCTGGCCAAAAGAGACTGGGCCCAGACCCCTGGCCCCCAGACTCAAGAGTCCTCAGATGAGGCCAGAGCCATGTTTAGATAGCCAGGTGACCGAGAATGTCCCGCCTGTTTCTTGCAAGATAAGCCTTTCCCTCTCAGGCCCAAGAGCACAGCCTAAAATATCACACCAGGATGGGGGTTATCAGCATAACCACATGCCCATTCTGAGCTGGATTCCAGGGCTCCTCGATACAGCAGGCCCTTGTTCCAAAGTCAAATTCAAAAGGAGAGGAACCAAGAACTTGGTAACAGATAAAAGGTAAAGTGAGATTACGCAACCTTTGCTCCTGAGCACCCAGCCTGCCGGTGACCTAGCAGCCCTGCTTAGCCCCAGCCTCAGCCCTCACCACTAATCCTTTCGACTTCCAAAATAAACTGCTTTCACTTTCTTCAGTGTCATACTTCCTCTCATACTAGTACCTGCACATAGACAGCTCCTCTTGAACGTGCTGCAACCGCTAATTCCCATTTTATTTATGCCTCGGGTCTCAGCATAGAAGTGATTCCCTACAGGGAACCCTCCCAGAGTCCCCTGAATTAGAATTAGGGTGCCCATCCTAAAATACCTGTGTCTCCTGCTATCAGAGAACTCATCCTATTTGATTGCCATTGTTGATTTATTTATGATCTCTATTAAATTTTAACCCATTTGAAGTTAGAAACTTGTTCTTTGTTCCCCAATCCTCCCACCCCCAACACACACAATATCTGGTACATAAAAAACATACGGAAATGACTACTTTTACTTTGGTGTCAGGGACTATAGAAGCTAATGACAAGAACAGTGACACCTGACAACTGCATTAAGCACTTACTCCAAAAAAATGTGTTATAAACAGCATCTAATAATTCCACCACTGTTATTTACATGTCATCTACTATGTGCTACATATTTTAATTGCAGTTATTGTGAAGATGAAATTTGATGATGCACATATTTGATGTTTAATAAGTAGAAACTAGGACTCCCTGGTGGCACAGCGGTTGAGCACTGCGCTGTGGAGCTGTCAGCAGCGGTGATGACGCGAGTTCGACACCCGGCCGGGGAGATTCCCACATGGCGCGGCAGACCTCTCCTGCCTTGCCTGCTGCTCCCCTCAGCAGTATATTTCTGATCTGCCTGTTCTGATACCCGCTCTGTCTCTGGTGAACCCTCTCACTGCCCCATGACTCTGGCCTGCACCCCAGCTTGTATGTATAAATAAAAAAAAAATCTTTTAAAAAAAATAAATAGTAACTAGTGTGATGCTCTTGCCTAAGCCTCAGTGCAACCTTGTGTTGTCAGTACCATTTATCTACCTTTTAACATATGAAGACATTGAGACCCAGAAAAGTTAGATTCTAAATAATATCTGCCTTGTTCTAAAATCCAAGCTTTTTGAACACAACATACCACCTCTCTGTGTAAAGGGAGTGGGGGGGAGAGGGAGGAAATAAGGAAGAAGGGAAAATTGAGATAATTTTCCTTTTAACCCTATGTACCTTAATCCTTACAAAATTCTTCAAGCAAGCATCATTGTATTGTTTGCCATATTGCACCCAAACTCCAAATGTGGCACATATGCTGTATGAAGGAAAGTTATAAGAATAATGAAAGTCTTTTTTGCCTATCTCATGAACAATTTTTAATCATTGCATTTGAAAAAAGAATTGTTTTATATGGAGTAAATTCCAATCATAAGCAAAAATGAAGCCAGGCTATACACATAATATAGTTAAACCCATTTCCACAAAAAGAAAAATACATTTAAAAGCATCTTAGGGTTATAGACATGCAGTGTTAGAGGATGTTCCATTCAGCAAATGTGATAACTCTTCTTTAAATGCTAGCACTTGATTTTTTCCAAACATATAAGGGCAGAAAACATTCTTGCAAATGTCTAGGTAAGATCTCTGATCTCACTGAACTGTGAAATCACTTGGACACAATGACCCAGCTTGCAAGACTGAAACCATCCACACTAACTATCTCCCTGCAGCAGCCTCAGTGGGCTCATCCAGTTGTTGGTTTTGTCCTGACTCTCGCTTCAGCTTGCTGGTGTGAGTCACAGTGTCCTGGTGGAGAACAGTAAGTCAGAATGCTTAGCCAAGTATTTTAGAAAATGGAGATTAAGATCTATATGAAGAAACATAAAAGTTTTCATGGAGGCAGGAGAGGCAGCATCATCATTGAATGCTTAAACTTAGCTTACAAACAGCCTTTTGCTACAGCTAAATACAGCAAAAGTGGGTAACATCTCTGCACACGCTAATGCCTAGTGACTGCAGGACATTTATCAAGCCACATCAATGTCATCACTATTCTCCAAAAAGGGGAAACCAATTGCTACAAAAGTGCTTCCCCATCAACAATATCATCCAGAGAACTCAGAAAGACTGTGTGAGTCACATATTTTTCCTTTATGGAAATCTTGGGTGATTCCAAGGTGCTATGTGGCATCTGAGGTTGAACCATCTGGCCCACCTCGTCACACATTTTTCTTCCCTCACGAAGCACAGAGCACATAGGACATGCCAGTCACTAGGCTCAATTCTAGATTTTGAGTGAATATAGGATCTTTGTTCTCACAGACCTTCTAGTCCACTACTTTTATAGACAATCAAATAATCACTGAAATAGATAGGTGAGTATAAATTATAATCTTCCTCTCATAGAAATTTATTTTTTTTAATTCTTGCTGTAAAATGAGCACACCTTAAGAAAGAGAGCTAACTGAAATTTTGACTGAAATAACCAAAAAGCTGCTATTAAGTTCCCAAAAGATACAGACTTACATTCTGTCAGTCTTCTTCCAAGAAGACACTTATGGCTTCTAAATAATATCTATTTTCTGAGTATCCTCAAGTATGAATACTTACTCTATTTCAGAGAATTGTGAAATCTTAGAGTTGACAGAGGGTTTTGAAATTTAATGTTACTCTCCCTAATTTCACCAAGGAGGAAACTGAGACTCAGAAAAAGCAAGCAATTTACTCAATATCACACAAGTAGGATAAATAAAAGTTGGAAGTGAAACTCAAGTTTCATCAGTCAGTGCTTTCTCCTCCAAATGAAGCTGAAGTAAGCTCTTTGATTTTTTTTTTTTTTTTCCGTAAGGGTCATAATTACCTAAGAAGTGATGTTCTGCTTCATTAAAAAAAAAAAAAAAATGGGATGAAATTTTTTTCTGTCTTTTTTTCTTTTTTATTAAGATAATATCGATTTACAAACATTGTATGATTTAGAGGTATAGGTTCACACCTCTTCAGCTATACATTACCACACCACAGCCACCACCAAAACACTCTCTCTGTCTCTGTCTCTGTCTCTGTCTGTCTCTGTCTCTCTCTCTTTTTTGATCTCACATGCATGCACACACACACACACACACACACCATAAAAGAATACGCTTAAGGCAAAGGCTATTAACTAAATAGTAATCTAGCTGTCTACTACTTGTGTTACATGGAAAAGAGAAAAAATATGCAATCTTTGTTAATTCAGCTCCTGAAAGAGACTTTTAGACAAAGCCAAGAGATTACTCAAGATTCTTTGCTGTCTACTTGTGGGTTTGTTTGATTTTTATACAGAAAATTGTTTAGTGTTTAAACATAAAAGCCTAAATTGAACAGACCGGAACTCTTTCAAGGGCTCAAAATAAATATTATATTATTACACTTAGTATTTGGCAGGGAACATTCTTTTCCAAGGTGACATTCATATACATTTCATACTGTGGTTATTCAGAGTTTACCTAGCAACTAGATTTATTTTATATAATCAAGTAGCAAAAGTTCAAGTGATTATGAAAAAACAAAAACACATTGCAAAAAGACAAATCTTGAGTATAAATTTCTTCAAAAGCATGGTACAACTTTGATGTGTATTAGCCATATTCTAAAGATGAAAAGCACTTTTAGATCTCCTGAAATTTGGCATCATATTCACTGGAATCACTGGTTTAAAGCAGGGACATAAGTGTGATGCCACAAAAGCTATTCTACCTACCCCTACTATCCACCCTCTGTTAGTGCTGGTCCATTGCGGACCTTAGACCAGGGTCTTTCTCCAGGTCTAAGTTTTCTCATGCAAACAAAAAATTATGGAATAATTTACCTTATTAGTCACTTGCAGCAGGAAAATACTCGTTTAGTTTTTTATTTTTATTACATTCCCCAAATTCTAAATAAAATGATCCAGGGACAGAGATAATCTGGCATGAAGATAATGCATATAGCAGCGGAGACTCCAGATAAAATCTAAAAACAAACATGACTCACATGTGTGTTAGAACATGAATAGTGTGTATTAAGAGAAAAATAGTGTGAGAACTCAGAAGTGATTTCTAGAGGTTGGTATAACCATATGCCCAAAATATTGACTTCAAGTTGTTTAGAGCATTAAACATGGACAAGTCCTTTTCAGTATTTTTATTATTGTAATTGCATTTTATATTAATGTAACTGCATTGTGACATTATGTAAGTTTTAGGTATGCATTATTTTAGATCAACACTTTTTTTGATAAATCTTTGTTTATATACTGATCAGCTTTCCTGAATTCACATGAGCAATAAATAATATAAGAATTGCAGGTTTTCACAGAGATAAGTTTGAAAGGGGTCATCATTTTTGCAACCTAAGAGTATTACATTAATTAAGGCAACCCACACTTTATGGTATGCATATAGTATATGCATCACAATAACTCTAAACCCCAACCTTAACTGAAGATGCCTAAAATGACACTTAATTTATATTATAAGATCTTCTATCGGAACTTCAGAGTGAGAATTCCAAGGTGAAAGCAATAATTGGCACCATAAATGAGAATTATTCACCTTTAAAAATGTACAAACTTTTAAAAATCATGTATTTTATGGAAAACAATGACTTTATAATAAAATATTAATTATTCTTTTCATTGATTCAAGTACTAAGCAAGAAAATTTGATGATAGTGTTACGGAAAATGGGAAGATCTCCAGTTTCACATGTGGGAAGAGAAAACATCCATTTCCCTGAAGGAACATACAGAATTCTTTCAAGATAAGTACGTTAAAGAAAACTGTTTTGGGCAACACTACTTTCATTGTAGGCTTTTGGCTGTCTTTCATATCTCTATGTCTTTACACATGCCTTGGGACCAGTGGGGATTCTGTATTGGAAATGCATTCTTTGCCACTTGGCAAAGTACACAGAAAAAATAAATAACAGAGTCAAGATTTGATTATTTATTTATTTTTTTTTATTTTTGACTGGCTAAAAAGACAAACTTTTACTTTCAGGTTGGATTATATAAGCAAAAAGAAAGATAAGCAGATTAAGAAAAAGAAATAAACACACTCAAAGGAAGGAAGTCCAAATCAAATTTTCTTTTGGAAACGACACTTTAATGGTAGACAAGATGCTCAGTCGAAACATTATGTTAAATAAGTAGCATGGGGCCTCCCTGGTGGCGCAGCGGTTAAGCACTGTGCTATGGAGCTGTCGGCAGCAGCGAGACGCCCAGCAGGGGAGAATCCCACATGGCGCGGCAGACCTCTCCTGCCTTGCCCACTGCTCCCCTCAGCAGTGTATTTCTGATCTGCCTGTTCTGCTCCCCGCTCTGTTTCTGGTGAACCCTCTCGCCGCTCCACACCTCTGGTCTGTACCCCAGCTTGTATGTATAAATAAATAAATCTTTAAAAAATAAATAAATAAATAAATAAATTAGTGTGTGTGTGTGTGCGCGTGCGTGCGCGCTTGCGTGCGCGCGCACGCACACACACACAGTCTAGATTTATGTATTCTTATACAATATGTATAATATACATAAATATTTTATACAATATGTGTATATATATGTTGTATGGATTTATATATTTTCAAAAATGACAAAATGAACACAAACTCTGTCCCGTATGATCAAATAAATAAACCATTCATCACAGCACTGGAAAATAAGAAAGTGATCTCAACACCAAAAATGTGTTGATAATGATAAAGATGTGAGATAATCATAAAAGATATAGAGCAGAAAAGATAGGATTGAATTCTTGGGTAAAGCAAGACCACAGAACAACCCACAGGAGAGAAGCAATGGGGAATGGGAGTGATTATGGGGATCATCAGGCAGAAGGTCAGGAAGCCATTGTCATGGTGATTAATTGGGACAGAGCATTCAGAGGGTCTAGACTGTCAGCCAGTCCCCCACCTCCTGAATATGTGGACAAGAGAGAGCTGCAATTCCCCTCAGGCTACTGTGCATGCTTGTGGACTCCAGAACTCAAGAGCTGGGGCAGCTCACTGTCCTGGGAAGCCTGGAGACCAGCCGAGGCTCAGACCCCCTCCTTCCAGGAAATCTTCTGTTCCCAATCACTGGAGACAAGTACCTACTCTCTGAAGGAACTCCTGCAAGTTGTGCAAACATGTACCCCACAATATTAAGAAGGCAAAATAAGGGAAATATATGGAATATAAGAAAGTGTGGTGCACAGGGGGAAAAATATAGTATTAGGTGTAAATCCTTTTTCATGTACAATATAGAAATGATTTTTCATGATTTGGTATTAAAATTTCATATGGGCTCTAATTGGGAGGGGGTGAAACGCAAGGAAATGAAAACACACTAGCATTCCCATTTTGTTTACCACATAAATGCTAACACACTCTACTCTCTATAGTCACTGTAAAAAAAGGAGTTCTTTTTAAAGATCTAGCTTGAAAATTTAAAGGTAAAACTGGCTAAATATAGTGGATTAAATACAAATATTTATTTTATTTCCTTTTGAAATACTATTAAAAACTTAAAAGTGGATTAAGCACACAAAAGCATACACTTTAAACCCAAAACAAGGAGAATTGGAGAGGAAATGATAGCAAATGAAGAATATTAAAACAGGGAGGATAACTGGATATGTGGTAGCTGACTCAACAAATCAGAAAAGCTAAATTGTATATCTGAAGAGGGAGACGCTAAAAGGAAACAAGATAAATTATGCAGAAGAAACCCGAAATGCTTTAGGAACTGGAGGTTCTACCTATTTCCAAAAGTGATAGTGAAGGGTGAAAATGAAGAAAGGAATCTTAAAATAAAGTTAGAATAAAAACCAGTCAGGGGCCTCTCTGGTGGCACAAGGGGCTAACTCTCAGCAGTATGAAGTTATCAGCAGCCACCGCAGCAAGAGTTCCATCCCAGGCTGCTGACCCACCTGGCACAGCAGACCTCTCCTGTCTCATGCTCTGCTCCCCTCCGCAGTGTATTTCAGTCACTCTGCCTGTTCCGCTCCCCACTCTGTCTCTGGTGAATCCTCTCACCACCCCTCCCCCCAACTCTGGACTACAGCTCAGCTCTTGTATAAATAAATAAATAAATCTTTAAAACAACAACAACAATAGTCAGAACCCCAGCTGGCTTCTCTATACCAGCAGTGAGGGGAATACTTGTTAAACTCTCTGGGGATACTAACGTGCGTTGGAGGATCTCCTTACCCCAGGATCTGCAGCACAGCTATAAATGGAATGAAAGTCTATGGTAAGAACTCTGAGACCCCTCCAATCCTGGCAGCAGGATTATTATACCTATTTCATTCCAGACAGACAGTGGAGATGTCCTCTCCCAAGAAACCATTCCAAACACGAGAGCCCCACTGTAGAGGCTGGATCTCCTTGGACACACAGTATTCTTGCGTGAGATGCTTGTGGCCAGGGCATTCTGAGCGTCTGAACACCTTCTCCAAAATATGCCTTTGCCATTCTAATTGCTGAATAATTTTAGGGTCACCTTTGGGGTCCCTCAGGAAATAATCGGTTTTACACTTAGTAACTAGCAAGTCCAGCAGTCAGTAAGAGCCCACATGATACACAGAACATGAAATCAGCTATTTAGAGCTTCATTGTTAAATGAGAACAGGCAGCCAAGGGTCGCCAGGATAGCTGAAGGAAGTCTTTAACATAGAAAGCAAAGACAAAAAACAGTAATAGATGAACAGAATGTGGAGAAAACACAGGTAATTCAGGGAGCAGAAAGCTTTTGTTACACTTTTAGAGAAATATGAAAAGATATTTTTTTTTTTGAAACAAAGGAAACAAGAATACGATTTTTTTTAAAGAAACCACCAGAAATATAAGAATTGTTTCTTCATGAACAGAAAAATTAGGAACATAAATTAGAAATTCCCCAGAAATTATATCAAAATAAGAAAGAAAAAAGCCAATTATCGGATCAATCTAAGTCAGAGGTCTGAATTACCATTTAAGAAAGAAAAAAAGAACTGAAAGGAAAGAAAGATGAGCAAATTAATAGAAGAAAATATAATTGAAAACTGTACAGATGAAAACCTTCAGAATGACAGCAAATATCCCCAGGTGAACACAATGTATTGAAATACAGGGTTTTCTGGTCAACAACTTACTGATGCTAACTGAACAGTTGTGAGCTCAGCTGCTTTATGGTAAAATAATTAGTAATGAGTCTTTCTGCAGTTGAGGATTTAATCAGTCATGAGATCTCATCATGTCAATTTTTCATGAGCAGTTGAGTTAGAAAAACTATGTGTGTGTGGCGGGGAGGGGAGGTTCAAGGAAATATTGCTCTTAGACAAGAGGACCAGTATCTTTCACTTAAGACTAGTCTCCTTTAGAACTCTAAATATCAGATGTTGAAGTTCCCAAGCTCATGACTGTCCCAAAGTCATTCTCCACTAAGTGGCCTGAATAATAATGAGAATTCATTTCTTTATCTGTCCAATTTTTCCCCAGAATAAGAATCTTGAGCAGTGTTCGAGGGACATTTTCACTGATGGCAGCATGATTGTTACTGCATATTTATTGAGTATTCACAGTGTGAGCCGAGCATCAAGTATGTCAGAGAACAGGATCATCAGGTTATAGGAGAAGAGTGATGAGCAGATTAATTAATACATTTTTTAAATTATATGGAAATTTCCAATTTCACATACAAAACAAAAAATAATAAAATGAACCCCCATGCACTCAGCTTCAACGATAATCAACTCACAATCAATCTTGTTTTGTTTATACCTTCACTCAATTCTTCTTGTTCCCACTCCCACTGTATTTCTTTGAAACAAAGACATCACAACATTTCATCTGCAAAAATCATGTGAACGTAAATAAATATATTTCATATGGAAATATACATATTTCAGAAATAAGAAATGTTTCTTAAATATAACCATTATTCATTAATTTAACTAAAGATAATTAACAATAATTAATAATACTTACTATGCATGTTTCCTCAACTGTCTAATAATTTCATTTTGCTGATTTTAATAAGGAGCTATTTGCGATCTGGTTACCCAGTGGTATAGTGTATATAGAAAAGACAGGATAAATGTTTAGTTCTTTTCCTTCATTTATTAGCTTTCAAATTTATGAATTGGTTGGGCCTCCCTAGTGGCGCAACGGGTTAAGTCTCAGCACTATGAAGCTACACGTAGCCACTGCAGCACGAGTTCGATCTCCAGCCAGGGGACTTCCCACATGGCGCAGCAGACTTCTGCCTCGCCTGCTGCTCCCCTCAGTAGATCTACCTGGTCTTCTCCCCACTCTGTCTCCGATGAATCCTCTCACCACCCCACACCTCTGGCCTATACCCCAATTCTTGTATGCATAAATAAATAAATCTTTATAAATATATATTTATTCATATATATAAATATATATTATATATAAATATTTATTCATATATAAAAATATATATTATATATAAATATATATAATATATATGATATATATTATATATAAATATATACATTTAAAGATTTATTTATTTATGCATACAAGAATTGGGGCATAGGCCAGAGGTGTGGGGTGGTGAGAGGATTCACCAGAGACAGAGTGGGGAGAAGACCAGGTAGATTTACTATATTATATTTATATATATTTTTATACACACACACACACATATACACACACATATGTGTGTGTGTTGTGTGTGTATATATATTCATATACCAATTCATATATGTGTGTATGTATATATATGTGTGTATGTGTATATGTGTATATACATATATACATACACATACATATATGCATATATACATGCACATACATACATATATACACACACACACACACACACATATGAATTGGTTACCTAACATCTTCCAAAGAGAATCAATGGCTTTGGATTTTGAGAGAATTCTTTTGAGAGAGAGAGTGTGTGTGTGTGTTTCCATGCTTTAGAATCATTATTAGTTAAACATAATGGATGTGTCTCAATCCATTGCAATTATTTATTGATTCTCAAATTGTCCACCTTTGACTGCAGAAAGTCTTTCCTAGTTAGCTTCAGAGTATTTCAGACATAACCTCAAGAGTCACCGATAGCCTCCTTGCTCTTTGGTATGATATATTAGTCTAGACTCACTGTTCCACATTTCCTGCCACAGATTTGGAATCAATTCTTTCCCAAGGATTCCTTTTTGGTGAAGAACAGTAACTGAGGGACCACAATCCGGGCACTAGGTTTTAAATCTAGTGATGGACACTTAGGGGTATTCATTTGGCTGAACTTCTAGGTCTTTTCTGTGAGATGAGGTAGAGAATCTGTTTTTTTTAAATATTAAAATACATCACAGTTTCAATTATAATTACAATAAAATTCCATACCACTGGGTTTTTATTCTTTGACCTTGCTTTTGAATTACCTTTCTTGTAAGCTGAAAATCCTAATTTCCAACATCAACATAATTCTCATTTGTTCTTATCCCACAGTACACAGTGTCAGAGAGAGAGAAGCTAAACAGTAATATTACCACCAACAATAAAATCATAAAAACAGCTTAAGAATTTTGACTTTATTTTTTACTATGTATCCAGAGGTAAATTGCTTTGTCACTTAAAGTAATTGCTCTGTGATTGTGCCACAGATTTGAAGCTCAGGTTCATTTGTGTCATTTTGTTTTCAATTTTTACAAACTGCTTTGTCTTCTAATTAATTTTGTTTTATAATCATGCTAAATATTTACATGTTTTACATGTATATTTACATGTTTTACAAATATTTACATGTTTACATGTTTTTGAATTCAAAACTAAAACAAAATACATTCAGAGACTTCTAGTTTTAAATCCTGTCCTCTCCACCTTATACCTCCTCTGCTCCGTAAGTAACATTTTCCTGAGGTTTTTTTTCATATAAGCAAATTTATATTCAAATTGCCTTCTTAGATTCATAACAACATACTATATGCACTTTTTTCTATGATGATTGTTTTTAATTAATAATAAATCCTAGAGTGCATTCTATAAACTTAACTCGTTTTTTCAAAGTAGGTTATTTTGTAGCCCAGGTGAGAAATTTGGCTATAAAACTGGAACATTAGTAGGCAGCTGCTGGGAAAAGGAAGATTTAATCCAAATGTATTATTAAAAAAAATATGCAGATTGGAGCTTTGTAGTAAACCTTCATAAAATGACTCACCAAATTCACAGCATCATGCTGGGAAAAATTAGAGTAGGTGGCTTTGCTTCTGGGAGAAATACACAGTGTACAATTTTACCATGCAAAAATGCTTTTGCTACTACAATTTTCCTTTGCTTTGCCTTTTTGAAAAGTAATGTTCCTTCCTATTTTAGTAGCACCATTTGCATTCCTATTATTCACACTGAGCTGGGATTTCCATTTTTATCTTCTCTTTGTTACTTGTTTTCATTCCAGCACTTCTCCTCTTGCTCTTTGCCTGTCCTTTATCTTATCCTTAAATGGAGGCCTCATGCTATGGGAAGAGTGCCATGAATTTTCTCCCCATCATACTAGGCCTCAGCCCAACTTAATGATATAAGTTCCCTTGAACCACTGCCAACAAAGCTAGGACATCCCACACACATTTGCTATGGAAACACCTTCATGACTAATGGTCTCTCAAATTAAGGCATTTTAAAATTGAAGCAAGAAATGTGTTTTTTTTTTTTTTAATCTCTGCTGCTAAGGAAAAATTACAGCAATTCTCTGAAAGTTGTGAGTGACCATATTAATCTAGCCAGCTTATTTTAGAGATGGGCCCCTACAACCTCAACCCCAAGGTCTGTGCATGATGAAAGCAAGAGTGTGTACAGACCCGTCCATGTCTAATTGAGCAGCCTCTGTTCTTTTCTGCTGTGTGTTTTCAGTTCAGGTGTTTGACTGGTGCCAAGTTCTTTTCCTTATAACAGAAGCTGAGACATTCAAGCCCTGCATGATTTGGATGCTGTCAAATCACCAGCTCAGTCCATCTCCTTCCCCCTCTCATGCTAAAATTAGCAAATTACATGGACTTGAGCGGACCCACCAGGACACCGTGGCTTTGTTCAAGCTCTTGCCTTTGCCTAAAAAGACTGTGTCCATTTTTTGATGAATCTCCTCTCATTCTTAAACACCTCTGTCAGACATTTCCTATAAGATTTCCCTGCACTCCTTTTTCTCCTGTGCAGAGAGAGCTGACCATTCCCTCTTCTGCATGATATCTCTGTGCCCTTGGCGCTGTGAGCAGCTAGAGGACGGAGTCCATGTTTTATTTATTCACTCTCCATCACCTGGCACTGTGCCTGACAAGTATTGGTTTTGCTCAATAAATGATGGTTAATTAAATGATTGAGTGAGTAAATGGGCATGTAAAATGCTCTCCCAGGTGGAAAAGAGAGACCAAACACCACTTCCATACATATTGTTTGAAGTAACTGTATTTAGAGTTCCTCTGTTTCACATCTCTGCTTGACAGGAATGGGACTTTAATATGTATCTCTACTTTATGGCTGCAATGAATAGCAAAAAAATAAAAAATAAAAAAAAATGGTGGACACTACAGGCAGACAGAAAAAGATTCTTGTTTTTACTTGCAAGAGGCCAAGTGGGCTTTGCCACTCTCTGTTATTTTGATTTTTAAACCCATTCTGTCAACCATCCCAGGAATCCTCTTCACCCCACATTGGGTCTTCTGGTATGTTGTTCTGCCATATTTCGCCAGTCCTCACCTCCCATCCCTACTTACACCCCTAACTGAAATGTAGCCTGACCTGCAATTCAAGTCTACAGGTCCCAAATAACAAGCTGAAATCTGATGAATTTACTCCAATGAGTGAGGACTAGACCTCTCCCTGGTTGATTATAAGAATCACCTAGATAAAACTAGAGATGATCAGGCCCTGTTCTTATGCATTCTTATTTGGTAGGTCTCAGTTTACCAAAAATTCTCTCTTTTTTAAAGCATATTCATAATTCCAATAATGAGGCAAGTTTTGAGACTTCATGATGAGAAGCACAACTGCAGGATGCACATTATGCTCTCTAACAAAGACCATCCAAAGTAGCACACCCCAATTTTGTTGTCCATCTCTTGGGTTTGAAATAGTAACTTTGCAACTCAGTGGCAAAGACAGACAGGAAACACTTTCCTTTGTGGCTGGCCAGCAGAAGTCACTACTACTCCAGTTACATTTCCAAAATGCAGTAAACTAATTTTGGGTCAGCTCATTGACCATAGAAGTGAGATTTTATTCTTCATTCCATTTATGTCTTTGTTATAATTGTGGTTTTTAGACATGAGTTCATTTGCAAGTTAATAAATGTATTTTACAAAAAGTCATTCCTACCCCTCAACCTCCTACTCGATGGGTAGATTAGATGTCAAAAATCCCAGTTCTTTCAAAGGTCAATGACTTCACTTTGTTTTTTGTTTGTTTGCAGAGCCAGCTTTCATCTCTTTTTTTTCCCCAACAGTCAGCCTTCTCTTCCTGACTCCATAGCTGCAAGTTCAACAGAGCAACTTTCTCCCATGCAAATCAAATAGCTTTTTTTTTTTTCTTGAAAGTTCTTTTTCTTTGAGACTTCTCATTCATAATCCCTGGGCTGCCAGTAAAATTTAAATCTGCCAAACATCCCAAAGGAATGATCTAATTTTAAGGAAGATGGAAAGTGCATTTTCAACACAACTGGGAGAACAATGCATCCTTAACCATAAGAGGGACAAAGGGGTAAGCAACAGACAGAGCAGCATCTTTATGAAAAATGAACTCAACTGCTAACAGCCTGGGAGGGAGGCTATCTACCACATCACAGCTGGCCGAGAACAGGATGTTATGAGTACAGTATGAACCTCGAAACTAGAGTCAAAACCATACTCAGTGCTTCCTGGGCTTGTGTTTACCTTGTTTTCTTCCATTTTCAAGAGAGAAGCCTTCTGTTGCATAAAGGGTAAGCCAACCACACCGGAGAGTGCAGCAGCACAGACTGATAAGCCTCCTTTCTTTATTAATGAAAAGAAAACCCACTCTGAGTTGAGAACACATCACCAAAGTGGTCTGAGCTCCTCCCTGATTCTTGAAGGACCTGGACTTTATCACCAGGTCTGCTCCTTGGTAACCTAAGAGAGCCCCACAGCAGTTAAAAGTTTTTGTCAAGTCAATTCATTTCCTCCAGATGCTTCCACTGTGAAGAGAAGAGAGTTGGGATTCTTCACTCAAACATTGCCTGGCACACAGGAAACAAAACCAAATAATGACAGGGAGCTGTTGTTGAGGAAATGGTAAGTGAAGAGAGTTTGAACCCTAAGATGATCATGCTTGGTAAATATTCATTTGTTTTCCTAGATGTTTCCTTTTGTAATTTGTCATTAAAAATACTGAGGAAGAAAAGTCCACCATTCGTCAAAGCAAACTTTCATCACTGTGCAGCTGAAGGTATGCTGGTTTAGCACATCAGGTTTTAGACATATTTGGGTTCAATCTGGATCTCTTACTACTTGTTGAGGGATCTTATGCAAGTTAGTTCATCTTTCTGAATTTCTACTTCCTAACTTAAAATTTGTAAGAATTAAGACAATTCTTAATTAAGAGAATGTATATAAAGGATTAATAAAAGATTTGTAATTTGTGAAATCATTTGCAAAATGCTCAATAAGATCATTATTCAACCAGTATTTCACTCAAGATCTAATTGATCATAAGTGAAACAGACCCAATATAAACTGACTTAAATGAAAAAAGGAAATCATTGCCATACATAACTGGAGACTCAAAAAAAAAAAAAATTGGAGACTCCAGTGGCAAGGTTGATTCAAGCACATACAGATCTAGTGGTTCTAATGGCGCTCTAGGACTTGATGCCCAACCCCCAAACCTTCCAACATGCCATCCAACCTTCTTCCATCTTGTGCTTCTATGCTGTGTTTCTTCCATTCTTCTGCAGCCTCATTCCATAATTCCAGGCTCACATTTGTCCCAGCTAAGAAATTTTGGCTGTAGATATTTCTATCAAGAGCTCCTTCTGAAAGATCTTGAGAAGGATAGTTACAAGTTTATCTTTGAAGTTCTGGTAGAACCCACCTGCCATGATTCAGTCTCAGAAGGTAATTTGTTTCTAAAATGTTGTGCTTTCTTCTAGATTACCCAGCTTTTGTGAACAAAGATGTCCCTAATAGTCTCTTATGATCTTCTGTATTTCTGACTGTTGTAACTTTTCCTCTCCCATTTCTGATTCTATTTATCAGAAGTTTAACCTTTTTTTTTTCTTATTAGCCTAGCCAGACGTTCGTCTATTTTTTTTTTCAAAGAAACAGCTCTTGATTCCACTGATCTTTTTGCTATATTGCTATATTTTTTCCTCTTGGTACTGCTTTGCTGCATCTCATCAGTTCTAGTAGTTCATGTAATCATTTTTGTTTGTCTCTAGGTATTTTTAATTTCTCCTTTGATTTCCTTATTAACCCATTAGTCATTTCATAGTATGTTATTCAATCTCCACATAACAGAGGTTAGTCCTGCTTTCTTTTTGTGATTGATTTCTAGTTTGAACCATTGTGACCAGAGAAGATACCTGACATGATTTAAATTTTCCTGAATTTATTGACACTTGATTTGTGATCCAACATGTGATCTATTGTGGGGAATGTTCCATTTACACTTGAGAAGAATGTCTATTAAGTCCACTTGATCTAATTAATATAGTAAAAGAAATAATAAAGAGCTTCCTATTTGTATCATATTGATGTTATTCATAGCCCATTCATGAACCATTCTCTGTGACTTAAGAGAGAGAATACTCTAATTGGTGAGGCCTGAGTCACATGTTCACTCTAGAACTGGAGGGTGGTACCAGTCCTACTGAAACTTTCACAAGAGAGAGTGTGAGATGGGACTTCCCTAAAGGAATATTAAGGTTCTCTGTTACTCAAGAAAAAGCCCAATGAATTTCTCTGCAGCCCCTAAATTAATTTCTCTTCCCTTAACTACACTAGCTGGTGAACAGAGGATATGAACACTTCACCTTCAAATTGAGAAAGCAAGGTCTGCAAAGGCAGAGCAAACTCTCCTAAGGCCAAAGAAATAGGGATGTTAGAACCATAATCTCTGAAAACACTGAGGTGCCATAGGTATGCCAAAGGACATTCAAGAATGGAAATGCTGTTGTTGTCAAGAAGTTAAGTGATTTATCTTGGTGTCCATGTCTGCTCTTGGCATTTAATTGGTTCTGATTCATTTGAACCCTTTAAGTAAATTTTGTCTGTGTATTTCATGCTGAAAAGAAGTCTGTCAATCTGGTACCTTTTTATATGACTCTAATTAAATCTCATTCAGAACTAGAATCCCTTCAGAAATAATTTACTCATTTGGAGGATAAAAAGTGCTGAAAATGTTCCCAGATTTCTAATATAATTGCCAAAACTCTTTGCAACTATATTTTTTAATTAATTCGAAAAATACTATGGCATATTTCTTCTACTAAAAGTAATTCTTGCATGTTATAGGAAAGGTATAAACACCAATAAGCAGAAAGGGAAGGAAAGAAGAAAGGAAAACTCAGGGAAGAACCATAATGTCATCATCCATAGAAGTTGCTATCATATCTATCTACATGTTTAGTCTCTCAAAGTCTTTCTTTATATATGATGGGGTTTGGGACACACTACTCCAAAAGATGGCACTTGGTATATTGTAAATGTTAAGCTGAAAGAAATTGAGAAAGCAACAAAACCAGGATTGTCATTCTGGACTTCCTCTTCCCCTCCTCCCCTAAAAAATAAGCCATAAAACGCTCATGTGAGAAGTTTCCACTTTGTACCTGGAGGAAAAGAACATCCTTATCGCCAGAGACAAGGCCACACTAAGAAGAATCCTAGCAAGCAGGCCTGAGCAGGTTTCCCCTGTTTATTGCACTAAACTCCTACTCCTATCATATCCTCCATGACTGTCCATTCTCCATGAAGCAAAGCATAAAACTAATCAGGCTGAGTCCAAAGTCCAGTAACGGTGGTGCCCCCTGAAGGGGGTTTGCTGATGAGGCTAGATAACCAAAGGAAAAAATGCTAAAAGGTTTTGCAGTTTGGGGTGGAGACTCTGATGAGAAATAAAAGGGACTAAAGGAGAAGGGGATTCAGTCACCATGATGTAGGAAAAGAAAAAGGAGTAGCCATGATGTAGGAAAAGAAAAAGGAGTAGCCATGATGTAGGAAAAGAAGAAACAACTACCAGGATGTAGAGTTTTGGATTGAGTGTTTTTAGAATCTTCAGTGACTTTGGGGCCAGCAACTTTGGAGGCTTTGCAAGTAGCCAAGTGACAGAAACTGCTCCCAGTTTTGTTTTTACTGCAGCTGAAGGAAGAAGGCAGAGGCCCAAAGCAGGCACCTTCCTAAAATGTGCGAGTGCAGTCTGTTGGGCTGTCTGGCTGCTGTAGTTGCTGTTTTCAGTGTTGTTGGCCTGGTGCTGTGCTGGGGCACCACAGCAGCTCTAGGAGCATCTCCAGTTGTGTCCTGCTTCATCCTCGTGAGTTGGAACCTGGCCTACAATCTGGCTGTCGCGCTTCTGCAGAAGCAGGAAGATGCCATTTTGGAAATGTTGCCTATTGTTTGGAAGAGGAGCTCCACGTCAGCAGTGGTGGGAAGACGCCACCTTCGTTGTTATTTCTCTGGGACTTAAAGGACTGGATATTGCTTTAAGTAAGTTAAAGGGCCATATTTTGACTTCAGTAATTCTTTGTTTTTCCCTGTGTGCTAAATAAACCCCATTGTTATTGTTCCCTAAGCCTGAGTAGTCTTGCAATTGTGCTTGCAGGTGCAGAACTAAGATAGTGACCTGTAAACAATTTGGGCAGTGCTTTTGGCCAGTTTTAAAGTCCCTTTTGCCCGGTATCAAAAGTACTCAACTCTGTTTCTTTGGGTTTCCATTCCCTTATAAAGGCTCTGGAACAGATAAACCTTCTTTTAGGTAAATGTGTATGCTGTTCCCTGTTATCTGTATTTGTCAAATTTAACTTTCAGACCCAGCTAGAGACCCTAGGAGGTCAAGAAAAACATTTTTCTCTCTTACACATAAACAGTGTATATATACACACACAGAGAGAGAGTGTGTGAAGTATATATGTAGTTTTCTTAAATAAAAAATAAAAATGAAATTTTACTCTTTTATTTTACGCTTCTCATTCCACTATTACATATATGGGATTACTAAGTATTTCTCCCAGGTTCTATACATGGAGAATTCTTAACCTGACTTAATACCTTGACAGTATATGAAAATATTGAGCATATAAACATTTTGCTGGGGAGATAGTCAATAACTTTCATCAAGCTCCCAAGAGTGTGTATAATAGTAAATAAAAAACAACTCTTCTTTATCCTCAATTAAAATGGTAAAAATAGACACATCTGGCAGAAAGAGAGCTAGATACTCATAGGCCTCATGATTTACTTAACCAAATTGTTGTTAGACACGCAGTTCAATTCCAGTTGGGGGCTGTTAAAAACAATAGGTAGTGAACCTAACTGTTGCTTTGAAGTTTACACACAACTATTTCCCCATGATGCTTCAAGATAGGAGATTGCTTGCATTTTTCAAAAAGGGGTGTAACAGACTGACAAACTGTCACAGCTCTTGGAAGGTGACTTTTCACGCGCCAAAAACCTCATTGTTCAGGAACCAGAACTTGACCGAACCCCAGCAATGCAAAGTTAGAGAGTCCATCCTCCTGAAGTCTCAGCTCTGGGGTAAGGAGCAATATTTCCTACCTTTGTCTGGGTCTGTCACTGATGTCAAGGCCATGTGCCACCCTGGGGCAGAGTTACAGCACCTCTATTTACATGTTTTTGAGGCCTTGTGGACAAGCCCGGGCAAAGCGAAACAGCACACTGCACATTGATCAGAACTGAGCAGCTGGTGATTCCCTTTGGGGAAACAGAATGAATCTGAGAGTTGAGGCGCTGCCAACGGGAAATTCACACAGATAAAATCAACAGGCCTCATGCTAGTATTTTCAAGGGGGTGGAGTAAGCATGAAGTAGGTAAGCATGAAGATGACAGAAATAAAATGTTCATATGTATGAAAATGTTTTAAAATTTAGGAATTGGAATTGGAATTGGAATTAGGAGGACTATGGGTCCCTTGGTGGTAGGAGTGGCTGGTGACATCCATCTGAAGAGATGTGATCCTACATCTTTGGGTCAAATGCAGTGCCAGAAAACAGCATTAATTCAATAAAATAAAATCTAAAATATTTCTAAAATGCTAACTTGAAAGATGAATAAATTATAAGAATTGGAAACTGTGGAAGCAAAACTGTTGTCAGACTAGATGTATTTCCATCCCGGGATCTTATTAAGGTGTTGACTGCAACAGTCTTAGTCAGCCAGAAATACTATTGGGTCTGCGTTGCATTTACAAAAGCACATGTGGTCTGGGAGATCGAGGACAATCTAGATCATAACAGAGGATGACAAAGGTAGAACGTGTTAACCTCCACATTTTCAAGGACTGACAACTTGCTTGCCCCTGTTGAGCGCTGAGTGTGAAAAGCAGTTTTAGGGCAGAGTCTGTCTTCAAGAACTCTATCTTCAGCAGAGTTCCCCAAAGCCACCAAACAAAACTGCTATTGGTGATTTATGATCAGAAACTGAGCACATTACTAACTGTGGGTAAGTTTAATTTGGATTCTCAAACAGAGTTTGCACGATTTCAGTTTTTCCCATGGACAAATGACAGCACCTGCAAGCTAGCCCTCGTCAGAAGGCCCCTCCAAATGCATGAAGTACCAGAAATGACCCTCCCTTCCTTCAGAGCTGATACTTCCTGGGCAAGGACTTTGGCTCAAACTAGCTTCCCATAAAGCCACTCTACCACGCAAGATTACAATCTCTCCAGCAAAATGTGACTCAAAGTTCTGTGGCGAAGGCCTCTCCTAGCAATTCAGCTTCTCTACTTTCCCTGATAGCACTTTCCTCAGAGCCCAGGGTATTATCACGCTCTCACAGACAGAGAAACGAAAACACAGAAAGATTAAACGGCCAATCTGAGATGCCCGAGCAAGTCACCCAGCCAATGTTTAACTCCAGGTGACCTGTGACGTACGAGCAAGCCCTCGGACAACTCGACCCTGTCCTTGTTTCTGGGTAGAGGAATAAGGGAAACCCTTTACTGGCCAAAGCCCTTGCAGTGTGAGGGAGATGGCAAATTCAATCCGACCCTCATTATCTAGATCCAAATTGAGCTTGACAGAGCCTTCATTAGATCTAAAAATCCTGCTATTTTTTTTTAGCTCTGAGTGCCCGGACATACTCACGTCACCTTAAATTGGCTCTTCCAGAGTCAGGTTAGGTCTCTCAACAAAGGGCTTGCAGATGATGGTCATTGTGTATAAAATAAAAAGACAAAGTTCTATGAGGGGGAGAAAAAGACACTATAGCAGTGGCAAAACCTGGTGAAAGAAGCAGCCTTGTTAGTGACCTAGAAACCCCGAAGGAAAACCCAGCTATTAAAACAAACTCACCGCCAAATAATAATAAAGACATTATCCTAATATCATATCAAAACTGACGCAAGCTTTCCTTTTGAAGCTGAATTTCGCGTCAGCTAAATTCCATTCCATATATTTTATATTCTAGGTCAGAAAAATGGCACTGAGTCTCTGAAAGAATTCATCTAACCTCAGATAAGACATTTTCTTCTTTTTTTCATAATGGAATCAAACTCTGCCACTTTTTTCAAATGTGGTGCCAGTGAGCCCAGCCCTTCAGATAAGCAAAGTCAATGGCCATTGAGTTAATGGGACTTGAGGGAAGCCAAAAAGCCTGCTTGCCAAAGTGCCTGAGGCCTCCACCATTACAGTTGCTGCAAGGCACTGGGCACTGTGTTTCCAAAATGCTCCTGTCACAAATACTAATGTAGGCCGTGCAAAATGCCAGTACACAGGCCCTAGCAGCCACTCAAAATATATTGAATGCATAAAAGAATAATTGTTGCCTGCAAAGGAAAATAAGCTGTGATTATATTGGTTAGAGGTTTAGGCCAAAAAAAAAAAAAAGAAATTTAAGTATCTGGAACATATTAACTCATTTGCTCCCACTCTCTGTGTTGTGAAGTAGGTTCTCAATAGGCCATCTGTGGGCAAGGCTGAGTGAGCACTTCCAAGACTTCCAAGAAATAAGACATTGGAAAGGAAGGAGGATGACTGAGGCAGCGGAACATGAAAATGAAGGCCGAGAAAGGTCTGGTAGGAGGAGCAGAGCCCCAACAGCTCAGTAAGGCAGTGGAGGCCTACAATATTCTCTGGGGGACCTGATGAAGAGTTTTCCCTAACAGTCTAAAGGCATTATTGATTAATGGGTTTCACACAAGCTCAGGGGTTTGAACCTCTGCTCACCTGATTCTTCACTGTAGAATTTAGGATGAAGAATTTAACTTCTGTTGTTCTGAAATAAGGGTGGCAATGGTCTCCTCTGGCTGCTGCAAGGATTACACATGGCGATGCATGTGTATCCAGCCTGGCTTAGACAGCCCTCAATATTGGTTATTATTATTACTATCACTAGTATCTTTGTCATCTATAATCTGATAGTAAGATATTGGGAGTGTGGAGTTTCTTTTGTACTACTGCAACTTCTACAAAGACATGCTAGATGCTTTGGTCACTGCCTCAGCAGCTGTTGCCTCTAGTTCGTATATATGTGTCTGTATGAAAAAGAAAGACCTGTGCATTTCACACCCTTCTGCCACAGGCAAAGTATGGACCTCTCCCTGCCTCCCTGCTCAACAGAGAAAAGGGATAAATAATGTATGTGTCTCATTGTGATGTAGAGGAAGAGACTTAGATAAGTTGATTCCCAGATAGAGTCTTGAACAGCATCCATCAGATTAAAGAGTATGATTATGGTGACTGTGTGAGTGTGTTTGTGTTTTCACATTTTTCTAGGGATGCATGTAACATTGAGAACTGATTTTCAATTAAAACTGTTATGGACACATACATATTTACCCTACTCAGTGCTCTGACCATCTGAAATACAGCAGTGAGTAGCACGCTGTGGCTTTGGAGACTCTGCTTCCTCAACTTTGCACTTCCACTGAACTGCCCTAAGTAATAAATCCACACCAGACTGTGCTCTGTGGTGTTACTGCTGCTTTAAGCTGCTGTGCCGATGAAGGTCACCTAAACAGATTATGAAAATCATTATGCTAAGGCTTGTCAAAGAGGGCTAGAGATGATCGCTGCATTAGAGATCCCCACTTCCTGTGCTGCCCTGGTGGCAGTCTAGAGTGACAAAACCCTGCGTACAACCTTGGCACCCTCAGTGGCCTGGGGCGAGGGAATAACATGCCTGTTTATTTCTAAATTGGTAGAATGAAAGAACTCTTTCCAACTCTGGAGACAGGCATAGATGGGAATGGAGCTAGAAGCAAAGGAAACAAATTTGGGGCTTTTGTCCTCTGAATTTTAAAATCAGAGAGTTGGTTCCTGGTAAGTGATATTATTTTTTATAATTCTTAGTTAAGCCTACCTCACTGAATGCAGCCACTTTTGAAAACCCAAACTGATGAGTATGAACGTATCATCAAAACTCTTAAGTATGAATATAGCATACTTCTGTCCATAAGATATGGGGGTGATCTATTTCTGAACTTTATGACTTGTGCAAATGCCTATGAGTGGGGTGGCTGCCCTTGCAGCTGCTGCCTGTGCTGTGTATGCACGTCTGTATGAGAGAGACAGACAGACTTGTGCATTTCACATTTCCACTCCTCAGTCCAGATCCCAAGTTAGGGACAGGGCAGGGCTTCGTGATGGCTGCTGAGCAGAGAAGTCTGCTCATTGGCATGCAAATGACAATGGCAGGCATTCTGCTGTGGGTGAGGAATCCCATGACTGGTTTGCCCACAAGCAGGTTATTAAAGTGAAACAAGGCTATTTTGTCCTTTATGAAAAGCACTGTCCTATCCCAGTGAGTGGCACATTCGGGGCTATTTACATTTCAACAGACAACCAACAATAAATCAATATAAATACTCCCTCAAACCCATTTTCTTTTTTGAAGAACAATAGCTGTTCAAATCACCATGGGGTAGAACAAGAAACTGAAATCAAGCAGGAATGATTAAAAAAAAAATGCAGCATTTGGTCAATTCTATATATGTTAAGCCATGCATAAGGAAGACCTCTCAAAGATCTAGAGTAGACTAAAATGAAATCTCATTTTGCAGCATTAGAAACTGAGATCCAATACAAACAATAAGAGCAAGGAGCTACATGTATCATCTCACACACTTCCTTGAGTATTTAGTAGTGACGGAAAGTGCTGCTTGCAGGTACGAACTATTGAGATCTGTGTTGGATGAACCCATCATTTAATCCTCATAGTGACCCAGTGAGTCCCATGTCATTAGAGTCCTCATTTTAGAGATAAACAGAGGCTTAAAGAAGTTCATTGACTTGCCCAAGACCAGAAATTCAATACATGAAAGTTGCAGATTTCTTTTTTTTTTAATAAAGATTTACTTATTTATGCATGCAAGAACTGGGGTGTAGGCTAGAGCTGTGGGGAGTGAAAGGATTCGCCAGAGACAGAGTGGGGAACAGAACAGGTGAATCTACTGAAATACACTGCTAAGGGGAGCAGTGGGCTAGGCAGGAGAGGTCTGCTGCGCCATGGGGGTTAGCTCTCTGGCCAGGGATTGAACTAATGTTGCAGTGGCTGGTGGTAGCTTGATTGTGCTGTGTCTTTAACCCCTATGCCACCAGGGAGGACCCAGAAAGATGCAGCTTTCTAACCCAGGATTCCTCTCTGCATTGGAATGGAGTTCTTAACTATCACCCATACAACCTCTCCACAGAGATTCTAGAAAGGAGGTTGGATTACAGTTAATAAAAATATCCTGGGGACTCAGGATATTTTGTTCAAGTCTGACCAAAGATAAAAAAACTGTACTCTTATGTTTCGTTATATTTATTTTAAAAGATTGTGAAAAATAAGTTATTCATAAAACTTTCTCCCATTCATTCACTTTTGCTTCCAACTAGTATTTACTGAACAGTTAATAAGCGTGAGGTGCACGCCAGCATATTGGGGCTTGTGCAGTAAGTCAGCCACAGCCCTGACTTCATTTAATTCAGTCTTCTGAGGTAGAGGGACATTTAGAAAATCTTTTGTGTCAATGCAAGACCTCAATGCAAGAAAAACAAATAATAGGAAGATTCAACTTAGCCTGGAAAAGTCAGGAAAAAAAGCCTCCCTGAGAAGGTAACATTTAAACATTACCTATATATAAAAAGACTGGTTAAGGAAGTTGGATCAGAATGCTTTAAGTGGCCAAGAAGCACATAGAACCCAATGTAAATGTGCTTAAAACACTAAAAGGTATTTATTGGTGCAGCTTCAGGCATAGTTTGATCAAGGCTCTGCCTTTATTTCTATGAGATTTTAACTATCCTACCAAATTTTATATGTTGTTTTCAGCCTTTTTCTGTCATGATAATATCTATCAACAACAACCAGGGCTTACCCATTCACAGAGAGAGTTTTCTGTTTATGCTAAGCTACCCAAACCAACCCTTCTCATTAACATTCTGAGCCATCATTTTGGGAAGGAAAGTGATATTTCTGTACTCTTGGATCCTAGGATAGGTCCATATATTCCCAGCCAAACCTTATGATGGAATATATATGGAGAAAACATCCACAATTTCCATTCTAAACAGAAATTTAATCTGACCAAAGATATAAACATGCAAAGAACCTTAGGTGAATAGGTTAGACAGCTGAAGTTCTGATACAAATCCATGTGAAAACCAGAAAATGAAAAGGGAAACAGCATGAGACAAGGTTGTACATCAGCAAAGAGCTAGATCATATAAGGGTTTGAAGATCATGTTAAAAATTATGGACATTAACCTTATCCTAAGGTTAATGGAGAGCTTCTGTTGCATGTCCTGAACAAATCTATATATTTAAAGCATTCACATCTAGAAGAAGAAAAATTATCAAAAATATATGTATGGATATTGCACATATATGTATATGAACAGACCATCTCTGAAATATACATTAAACTGGGAAATGTCACCGCTGATAGGAAGAGCTACTAGAGAGCTGACTTAGCTGAGAAACTTTTCATTGCATGCTTTTGTGAACTTGTCATTTTAAATTATATTCATACATTGTTTTCAAATTTGAAAAATAGTAAGTACATTGTTTTAAATGAATACTCTATCCACTGTATAGAGAGAAAAATTGAGGGGCGCAGAGTGTTGGGAGGTGAGCTAAGAGGCTACTGCACTCGTCTAGCTGGTGATGGTGATAGCTTGGCTTCTGACGATGCAGAAGTGGGATCTGAACCCAGGCCACCTAGGGTTGAAGCACCTGCCCGTCTCCTCTACCCCAGGTAAGCCTAGGGATGGCACTCAGAGTGGAGCACAGTGAAATAACTTCAGAGCCCGTTATTTCTGAGCCTATAAGGCAAAGGGGGATGGGGTCTAAGAAAGAGCCCACACCAAGGAATGCTTATCAGAGGGTGATGGGGGCTTGGGGAAACAGAACAAGTTTTTATTTGTGCAGAGGCACAAACTTATTTGATTTACCTGAGCTACTGGTATCCCCAGCTGTAAGGTTATGCAAATATATCCCCTCTAAAAATGATATTCTGCATCTCTGTAGAACTCTTGAGAACCCAGATCACAGAATGGGAGGCTTGAAAGCTCAGCAAATCCACATCCAGCAAGAAAATGAGAAGCTGCAGCTTCCTCTCACCGTGCAGGCAGACGTCCTGGACACGGCTCAGTTGGTGCTGGTAAAACCGAAGGAATAGTGTAAAATGCGCACATCGCTAGCACAAGTGGGTGAAGAAATGATAACCAGTAGAATACATGGGTGTTAATGACAATTTTAACAATAACTACATACAATTAACAAAGTATAAAATGAGGCTTGGGGGCACACATTCAGTCCATTCTGACTGTGTTGAAACTTTTCCATCTCACAATTCACCTCCCGCACAAAATTCTGTTCTTATCCCTCAGATTGAACATCATCGCACTTTTTGAACTACTGATCATTTTGTGATACCTCCATTATTTGCAGCTTAGTGGTAACAAGCAAACCATCTAGAAATTAAACATTTAGTTTATTGTTTATTAACAATATGAGCTGTGTAACATGTGACCTTTCTGTAAAACAATCTTTCTGTAAAATGGTATCAACATGTACTTCATGGTGTTCTTGTGAGGGATGAATGGTATAATACATATATAAATTTATTTATTTATGCATACAAGAACTGGGGTGTAGGCCAGAGGTGTGGTGTGGTGAGAGGATTCACCAGAGACAGAGTGGGGAGCAGAACAGGCGGATTGACTGAAATAAACTGCTAAGGGGAGCAGTGAGTAAGACAGGAGAGGTCGACTGTGCCCTGTGGGAAGCTCCCTGGCCGGGGATTGAACTCATGTTGCAGTGGCTGTGCATAGCTTCATAGTGCTGAGACTTAACCCATTGTGCCACCAGGGAGGCCCATAATATATATTTTTAATATATAGATAGATATGTGAGAAAGAAAGAAACAGAGAGAGAGAGCACACAGTTTGGGGTACAATATAAGCTCTAGGTAGGAACTGGTTATTATAATTGCTGTATTGCTAGATATTATTATATTTGTCATATCTCTTATTTAGGTTATATGCATTTTAATTTACCTGTTTGATTTAGATTATTTTTATAACATAGCATATTAGTCCTCTATTGCTGTATAACAAACTACCCCAAAACTTATGAGTTTAAAGCAGTAAGCACTAAATATCTCCCAGTTCCTGTGAGTCAGAGATCTGGGCATGGCACATAGTCAGAGGCTACAGTCGGGTGGTCTGTGGGAGCTCAGTCATTCTCAGGCTCAACTGTTGGTTTATCCACTTCCAAGCTAACTCATCAGTTCCCTATTGTGTGGGCCCCTACACAAGGCAACACAATATGGCGGCAGCTTCCCGCAGAGCAAAGACTCTGCAAAAGAATGAAACAGAAGTCACAGTTTTTGGTAACCTAATCTCAGAAGGGACAACCCATCACTTCTGCTATGTTCCTATTGTTGGGAGAGGTCAATATGTCCAGCCTATCTCCACAAAAAGGGCCTGTACAAGGGCATATTAGGTGGTGATGTGCCTGGAGTCCATCTTAGAGGCTGCCTTCCATGCATAGTAAGATACTAAAAAGTATGCATTTATTAAATGCATTATCCTTCCTGGGTAAACCTTATAATTCTGAAAGACCATCCACCCAACAGACAAAACGAGAATCATGCAAAGTAACACAATCAAAAATAAATGGAGATCAGCTTTAAAAATTCCCTGAACAGATAAAGCCAGTGTAGTCAAACAAAGTTTAATTTAGTTTATTTTGGGGAGACTAACCTAACCGGGGTCATTTCTTGCTTATGCCTCTGGAAATCATAAGCAATACATAAACTGTTCCCCAAAGTTGATATGACCAATTCTCTATCATTTAAGAACATTTTAATAGTATAACCAATCAGTGTGAAGAATAAAGTCATTGCTTCTTCACTACATAAGCTGCTTTATAACAATATACCCCTGAGCCTAATCTCATGTTTTGTTTTATTGTTTTTGATTTTTATGGTAGAAGAACTAGAGTACAGGTCAGAGGTGCAGGGGGTTGAGAGGATTCACCAGACACAGAGTGGGGAGCAGACCAGGAGGATTTACTGAAACACACTGGTAAGGGGAGCAGCAAGCGAGCGAGACAGGAGAGGTCTGCTGCGCCACGTGTGTTAGCTCTATGCTTAGATTTAGTGGTGATAGCGCTGAGAATTAACCCCTAGGCCACCAGGGAGGCCTTCATCCCAGGTTTTGGTTTGAGTGCCCCTGCTTGATAGACGATATTTTGGTATGTGCCCAATAAACTTTATCTAACGATTACTTTGATGATTCCCTGAGGGTTCTTTGGTTTTTGAACTTAGAATAGCTGGTCGATGATATTTAAGTAACTAAGAGAAACATTCATGCATTTATCCATTTAGTAATTACTGGTTGATTCCTAGTTTAGTCAGACATTATGTCAAAGGTTAAGTATACTAAGATTTAAAAAAATGGATTTTAGAACTGGATAGGATCTAGCCCAGTTTTCCCACTTAACAAATAGGGAATCCAAGGTACAGAGTGGACAAACTAGCTGTGTCTCATCACACAGTAGCACAACAGAGGGCAGGACATAAATCTCCTGATTTGGGATTTTCTCCTCTTCTGATGGAAACGTGCAGGTTCTTTGCAATGTTGCCCTTGGCCACCAACCCTTTCACTTCTATTCCTGTGACTTAAACCATAAAGAAGAACTGAACCAATGGGACACCCTTCTCTACAGATTGTTGTAGTTCTATTAAATTCAGACACTCATATTAACACATTCTTTCAGTAAAGATGTACTATAATCCCTGAAGTTCCTCCATTCCTAACTTCTTCCCCACCCCCATTTTCTCTATTGCTCCCTGTACTGATATTTCATTTAAATTTCAACACAATAGATGATAAGAGTAAAATAACAAGGTTGACATCACCTGAGTTAGAGAACCACAGAGAGGAACAAGCTTATCTAGCTGGAGATACAAATGTAACTTGCCCGCAGCCATCCAAGCCCCTCTCCTTTTGCTTCCCCACTGAGGCAGATGTTCATTAGTTGCTTTGTTCTGCTTCCCTTCGAGCAGAAAGCAATGCTTACACATATCAGATCCAACAATGTCACTCTCCCTTCCTGGAAAAATAAAACAGCTCCTGCCCTATTCATGAGCAGGGATAGGATGCACTTCAGAGGCAAATACAAGAATTTCATGGGATATAAATAGACTCCATCAATTCAAGGAGCGGGTGTTGAAACTGAAACATTGACAGGTAATTATCAAAAGCACCTTAGAAAAGCAAGTTTCTGTGGACAATAGCTGCAATTTATTATTATTATTGTTGCTAGCCTCCCTGATGTTCTCCATTTATGATTCCAGTAATCTTGTCTCTTTTGATGAATCTACCTTTTGTTTTTCATTAGGGTGTCAATGCATTAGACAAAAGGCCTGCTGAGTACAACAAAACCCATGGTCACCTGACAGAGGAAAACTGAACTTTATCCCTGTAAGCCAAAACACAATTGTCCCTGCAGAACTTACATGTACAAAATCACACACACACACATATCCACACACAAATAGTTTTCTTGACAGTCCTGGTGATTATGTTAGCTATCTTTTAACCAGGTTAAAGTAGAATATGTCAAATTTGAAAGATCTAGAACATGCAAAACTAAAACTAGCCACCTGCCAGACCTGCTGATGTCTGCATGTCCATTTTGTTGTGTTCCTGCTGAATCCACAGATTGATCTGAAAGGAGTGAGAATGTCTCACTCCTCCAGTTAGAGACCCAGGGCTATGTATGGTGTACTTAGAAGCATTATGTATTCCTAAACAGTTTGCTCCAATATTTGAGCAGCCATTGTCAAAACTTTCCCAACTCCTCTGCCATAGGAGGAGTGTGGACGTCAGTCCCTGGTTTCGATAAGAGTATGAGAAGCATAGGGAGGCAAGGCAGACCTAGCATTGGCTGTTTAGCTTAGTATCTCACCAGGTTCTTCTTAAGAAGTCAAAAAATGAAGAAGAAACAAAAGAAAAAGAAGTCAATCCACTGAAATGTGTGGACTTTTTAATCAGTCTAGCATTCCAGGCCAGTGATACAATCTTGGCGAGTCGTCCACACTAACAGCCTTTCACACTAATATCCTCAACAGGGAAGGGGAAATGGGATTTTCCCAGGGTTTAAGGCTGAATGACTGTAACAATTTTTTTAAAATAACAATTTAGAAAAAATATGAATATAAGTTCTCCCCCACTTTCATGATTGGGCAAATGTTAAGCTAATGTGTCCCAGAGAGGAAAGAAGCTTGTAAAAGAAAGGATCAGATTTAAAAATATATTCAGAGTTTTAATTTTAAGATAAATAGGAAAATTTATTTTCTATTTGTCAGAAAACAAAGATGTGGATAAAGATTCTGAATAAAGATTTTGCTACCAAGCCATAAATAACTGTAGAATATGAAATATGTCGTCCCTACCACTTAGCACTTCACAACCTAGTAGGTGTAAGAGAAAATGCAGTTGTAGAAACAGATTTGGGGGATATTTTTCCCTTCACAACCTCCATTTTCACTGCTATGAACTCACTTGAAAAAAGGACATGTATAAAACAAAAAGCAAAACCAGAAATCACATCCATAGTAATTCCCCACTTTGTTTCTAGTCATTCATTCATTCATTCACTCACTCACTCAATAAGCATTCTTAGGGCTTCCCTTTTTTTAAAATTTTTTAAAACTCTTATGTAGAGGAAGTGACATGCAAGCCAGAGGGCAGGGGTGGTGGGGGGTAAGAGGATTCACCAGAAACAAAGTGGGGAGCAGAACCAGAACCACATGGCGCAGATTGACTGAAATACACTGCCAAGGGGAGCAGCAAGTAAGATGGGAGAGGTCTGCTGCACCATGTGGGTCCGCTCCCTGGCTGGGGATCAAATTCAGGAATTGAACTCAGGCCTTAGTGGTGATAGCTCTGAGACTTCATCCCTAGGCCACTAGGGAGACCCCAGGGCTTCCCTTTGAACTAAGCTCTGCTATAGGAAGTAAAAAGATAAATAAGATCCCTGTAGCCTCCACCCAGAGTTCCCACCTCTTAGTGTGGATAACACACTCATGAATAGATACTGATGGTCTAAGTGCTACCTAAAGACTACAGACACACCCTCACTGAAGCTCTAGCTGTTGTTGGCTAATGCTGGGAAACTTGAAATGGTCTGTACAAGGGAGATAAAATTTTAAATATCTTAAAATCTGAATAAGATTTGGCTGGGGGGCAGGTGGTAGCTTTGTATACAGTTCAGAGAGGAGGAGGCATTTGCTCTGATTGAAGCAGCATATTCACGGAGATGAATGGAGATGGTAGAAGATGAGTAGAAGCAGAGGCCAGTCTTTTTAACTGATTCATGTATCATGTTGCGGTATCTGAATCTCACCCCACATGCACTAGAAAATCACCAGTGTTTCTTTGTGAGAAAAGATTTCACTTTTATTCAACTAATTGAGGTGATATCAAAAAGGATAGCTGAGAAGGTCCAGTTATTGTCAGTATTTCATATGGCTACCCAGAACACCTCAAGCGAGGCTACTTTCTACACAATCTGTATCCCATATGCTACAACAGCTCCCCTTTTTTGTAATCTCTATCATATTCACCATTATTTGTCTCCTGCTAATCATTTATTCATTGGATCAGTCATTCCATCATTCAACAAATATTTATTGACCCCTTACTAAATGCTAGGCACTGTGGTAAGGGTCAGCAATCAATGACCCAGGGAAGGACAGAGTCTGCACCCTGGACTTATAGTCCAGCAGGGCAGGGCTGACAGGTTCATTTAAGTACCAGTAACTGTAACGGTATGTAAAGAGCAAGATGATGGGACTCCGCCTTAGGGGGCTTCCCTGAGGAAGTGACAGTTAATGTATGACCTAAAGGATGAGTAAGACTTAGCCAAAGTGTGTGTGTTGGAAGTAGGAGGGGCAAGAAGGAGACACAGCCCCAAAAATGAGAAATAACCAGAGATATGAGAAAGAAGAGCACCTTGGAGGAAATGGAAGGGGTCCCATGTGCCTGGAGAGTGGAAAAAGCTGGAGAAAAGAGCTGAGTTAGAGCCTGCAGGGCTGTGCTGGTCACGCGCCTTAGCCCAGCAGACGAAGCAGTGCAGAAATAAAACCCCCACCATTCAGTGGCTTAACCAACAAAGATTTATTTCTCCATCATGTAAATTCTTGATGCAAGTGAGATGACACTCCAGGGCAGATCTTCTCCATGATGTAACTCAGCCTCCCAGGAATCCACTATCTTTTGATGGTGCCATCCCAATATGTAATTTTTAGGGTCACTACAGTAGTAAAGAGAGGTGGACATAGACACCAACTCTTAAATGCTTTTGTCAAAAAGTGATATAATGGTCTCCTGTTTTTCATAACTACTCACAAAGACCTACTGATCTGGAAGAGAGGATAGAAAATACAGGGAGTACATGGACCACTGGTGATCTCTAGTATCTGTGCCAAATATATAAGGATTAGCAAGTTTATCCCAAGAGTAACACAGAGGCACTGAAACCTTGCAAGCAAGAGATTGGAAGGATCAAGTTTATGTTGTAAAAATTAGTCTGGCTGTGTTGTGACCAGGGTATGAATGCATTATCTGGGTAGAGAAACCAGTTAGAAGATTTTTTAAAAGTTCAGGTAAGAGATGGTGACAGAATATAGTGGTATCAGCATACCAGTTTAATTAACATCCAAATTCAGATCTTTTTATAAGAATACTTAAGAATTTCATGCAACTGGCAGTTATAAAGGAGGATTTTCTTCAGAATAACAATAGCATGTGTACAATATTGGCTGGATTTACCTAGTAGCTTAACCAATTACAAATAATTGATTTCTTATAGGTGAGGGGCAAGAATTTCGGGATAGCAAAGATTCTTTCATTACGGGTCTATCTGATGTTGAAACAGAGTTAGGAACAACTGCTAAGATCTGGTGGCGTGTCAGAGCTGAAGCTAGTGCTGAGAACAAGGAATTATGCAGAGATTCAGATTGGGAAATGAGTAACAAATCAGAAAAAAGCACATGATTTTCCAGAACCAGGCAGGTGAATCAGAACAGAGTGGAACCAGGAAGGATGAATACATGAGCACAGGAAAGAGTGGGTGAGGCCAAAAAAACCAAAAATTCCCAATTGGTTCTATGTGCATCAGTAATCTGAAATATTGGAGGTACAGCTATAATTATAGACTAGAAACAGGCAATAAATATTCCTGAGTCAGGTCTTCATCCTTCTCCCCTTATTATGTACAGGGTAGAGCTCTCTCTCTTTTTTTTTAATGATGCTTATCGAAGTATAATTGACATACTTTTCACTCTTTTTCATCTCAAAATAACCCACCTCCACTCTAGCCCTCCGGCAATGCACCTTTGTTGATTCCTTCTCCTTTGTAAACCACCTGCCCACTTGTACAATCTATCAGGATGCCCTTGGAATCTTGTGAGATCTGGCCTTATTCTGTTCATTTCTTGCCATCTCCACCATAGTCTAAGCCACATCATCTTTTCTTTTTTTACTCATTTACCCATCCTTACCTCTGCATAATTCCCTGATCTCATCTTTTGTTTGACTATAATAACTTCTTAACTGACTTGCCTCTTCTGCTTCTATCTCTAAAATACAGCCTCACAGCAGCCAGAGGAGACTTTTGAAAAAAACAAGCAAAAAATAGGAGCAACGGGTTAAGTACAGCATTATGAAGCTGTCCAGAGCCACTGCAGCATGAGTTTGATACACGGCCAGGGAGCTTCCCACATGGCACAGCAGACTTATCCTGCCTGCCCACTGCTCCCCACAGCAGCGTACTTCAGTTGATCTGCCTGTTCTGCTCCCTTCTCCGTCTCTGGTGAATCCTCTCACCACCCCACACCTCTGGCCTACACCCCAGCTTGTATGCATAAATAAATAAATCTTTAAAAAAAAACCCAAAACCATAAAGTAATCATTGACTCCCTCCCAACAGCTTCTAGTCTCGTTTACAACAAAACCACAGCACAGCCTATAGCATCCTTCGAGACCTCGCCTCTGCCTTCCTTTCAGCTCCTGCCTTCCCTGCGCCTCTGCATCTATTCCTCTAAGCTTTTGTTGTTCCCAGACATGTCAACCTCATCCTGGAGCCACTGCATTATTATTTCTTCCTTCTACATGGAATCTCTTCCTACTCATTTTTGCGTAACTGTCTCCTTCTTGTGACAAAAGCTTCAGATTAAACACCACCTCCTTAGACAGCCCACTTCTGAACATCTGACCTTAAGCAGACTCAAATGAGATTCTTTACAAAATATTGAATCTATTTTGATGTTCTGCTTTCACTTTTTATGGTAATATTTTCTTCCTGAGTCATGCATCGTGTTGTTATTGTGTTGTCATTGTGGCTTATTATCAGTTTTCTCCTGCTAGAATATGTCTCCCAATGAAAACAGCAGTCCAAACTACCTGGATTGGTGCTATATCCAATGTGCACAGAAGGAACCTTAATGCAGTAGGAACCTTATTCTAATTGAATAAATGAATGAAGAATGCATAAAGGTGAGAATTCTCCCTTTTTCCTGTACCTGTAACTTCTTTTTTTTTAAATTTTTTTTTAAGGTTTATTTATTTAAGCTGGGGTACAGGCCAGAGGCATGGGGCGGTGAGAAGGCTCACCAGAGACAGAGGGGGGAGCAGAACAGGCAGGTCAGAAATACACTGCTGAGGGGAGCAGCAAGCGGGGCAGGAGAGATCTGCTGCGCCATGTGGGATTCTCCCTGGCCTGGCGTCAAACTCGCGTCACCGCTGCCGACAGCTCCACAGCGCAGCACTTAACCGCTGCGCCACCAGGGAGGCCCACCTGTAACTTCTTTCCCTCGTTTGCATTCTATCAGTCTAAACCTTGTAGAAGTCTCTAACATCATTTAAAAAGAAAATTCCCCCATGATCTCTTCTAGTTTCTCTCCATCCCTTCTCCTTATTGATACAAACCTTTTGAATGTCCACTCCACAATCATCATGTATCCTCTAGCTTCTGAGAAGTTGCTATCCCATGCACTCTATCCCAGCTGGTGAGACAAAAGTTCCTACCTGCCAAATCAGTGGCTGTTTTCAGTCCTTGCCTTAGTGTACCTCACTGCTCCATTGGACCGTGTCTCTCCCTCCTCCATTCTCAATCCCCAGCTGTCTCTCCTTTCTATTGGGTCTCCTGGATTCCACTGACATCACCATACTGTGTCCACGTTTCTTCCTTCACCCCTCTATCTCTGCTCTTTGGCACCAATTCTTATCTTCATGTGGTGGCATGATTTTAATTTAAATATTTTTTTTTTTTATTTTCCTACCAGCATTCTTTCCTGGTCTCCACTAGTGCCCCTAATTTCCTTTTGGAGAATCACCTTTTCCTTATGTGTGCATTTGGATGGGATAGTCATCATGAGGGAAACTGGAAAGGGTCTCTAATGGTTCCTTGGTCAGATTCTTTGACTTGCCAGCTTAGCATCAGTCAAGGAGCTGTGTACTTGCTGAGATGAGCTAAAAAGACACTTTAGTTGAGTTATATTGGGACAAAAAAAATGTCAGATTTTATTCAATGCTGTAGTGGCACCTGAATTCAGCAAGCAAGTTCCCTCCTATATGAATACCTACAACTGCCCTTCTTACCTAATTTCTAAATTGAGTCTCTGGACTTCTAATCATTCTAGAAACTTCTTAATATTCTTCCAATGAATGCTATTTTTTTGACTCAATTGACTTTAACTTGTTTTTGCTACTTATATCCAAAGAATCCTAACTGACCCTTTATCTTCTATTTTCTACAAAACACATTTTTTTCTATTTATTCAAAAGTAAAGAGGTACATGAAAGTTAATGATCTAGTAATGGTAAAAACAGGAAAGGAACTGGTTTGAAAATACATTGGACTATAAGAAATCTGGATTCAATGTGGAGTTTGACCTCTACTGTTCCATCACTACTCCTAGTAAATCATTCTACCCCACACTGTCATATTCCATAACGGAAAATCAATAGCATTACCTCCTATACAAAAAGAAAATATTTTGATTTATATTTCTAAGATGTTTATGGTCAATGAGAATGAGCTGAAGCAAGACTTGGCTTATGCTGAAAGGTAAACATATTCATTTATTCATTGATATGTTTATTAGATGCTTCCTCCATGCCATCCGATGGGTGTACAGCAATGAAGAGTGCCCTATGTCTGCTCCTTAGGTGCTTGCCATGTGTAATGAGGCAAAGGTATAGCAGACAAGTTGTAATAAAACATGGTAAGTGCTACATGGAGATATGAGCAATGTGTCCGGAGAAGTTGGAGGAGGAAAGAGATAAGCTGTCAGTTAAAAGATTCTAAGTGCTGGAAAGAAAATAACAAAGACCCATAACAAAGACCCATAACAAAGACCCAAAAACTTACTGTTTTATCTAAAAAGTACACTATAGCCAACAGTGAACACACCACACGTATTTTCAAGAAAAAGATCATTCCAATAACAATGCATATAAATGCATGCATTATCCTTTTAGTAGCAAAACCACATTAAAGACTGTGATTTCCATTTCTTTTTAAACTGCAGCTAATAAATTATAGATAAAATTACCATTTTGTATTAGATTCCTTTAAAAACACATTGCAGGGTCCTTATCAAATGCCTCATTTTAATAAAATAAAAGAAATTCACCTTTGGCACCTCCTTTAATCAACCCTTTAGTACTTTAGCTTTGCTAAAATCCATTCACTACTTTCTCAGTACCAAAGGTAATAACAAATTACACTCCCACCATAGGTAGAACTTCCCACTGAGGAACCCCCTCAGATTCTGTCTCTGTACCATGCTTTGGGTAAAATGGATAGATTTCTCCCAAATGCATCTTCACACGAGCCTTACCTAACTAAGGCTTCTTTCTTTGAAAATATAATCTGATACCTGCCCACACCAGCGTGTTGGCAGAGGTAATGACTCACTGTGTCACCGCTTCCAGGTACATGTTTGCATTTGCGCACAAATCTTCTGGAGAAAATAACTGAACCAAAAGAAAGAATAGTGATTGTACCAGTGAAAATTTTGATACTGATAACCAACCCCCCTTCCCAGAAGAAAACCCAAAGGCCTACTCCCAGAGATTCTAACTCAACAGTTCTGATATGAGGTCTTAGAAAAATAAATGTATCTGTATGAAAAGATTTTTTGTTAAAAAAAAATCCCTCCTACCTTAGAACACTAATCTTGGGAGAGAAATGTGGATATTTAAAAAATGATGAAATGTCAATAAGTAGGCACTGGATTTACCCTCATATAACACATAGATTCCAAGCAAAATATTCAAGCCCAGAAACATACAAACGTAGATGCCTGGAGACAGGCCACATGTAGGGTTGTTTCATCTGGTGCCCTCCGACTTCCACTGTCCCTGCCCTTCTAGCCCTCCCCTGAAGAAATCAGCACTAATGGCAAAGGATGAGCTTTGGAATCTGACAGTCCTGGGTTGATACATGGGCTCTGGCAGAGTGCTCTTGGGAAAATGACTTAGTGTCTTTAAACCTGAGTTTCCTCATCCAAAAAATGAGAATATTATTGCCCTGTGAGAACTGCAAGATGCCATGAAAACACTGGATACATGAAAGACAATCAGTTATTGGTGGCTAGGAGTGAACATGGGGTTGTGATTCGGTGAACAGTAGCCATACACCCAACCTTGGCCTTCTCCCAAATAACATGTTTCGAACCCCACAATAAACAAACAAACAAGCTTTTGCTTTCTCTGTTGATACTCTGGACGAATTCATCAGAGCTCAACCAGTCAGAGGAAGACCTTGGGCAACCAAGGGCCAACGCTGAAAAGCAGCTATGTGGAAGGTAGAGCCTCTAATCTAAAGACTGTAACCCGTGCCGTTCCGTCACACCAAATGCCGCCGCTACATGTCTGCAGTTTCCACATGGGAATGGGTCAGCTTCCGAGAAAGGACAAAAGGCACTGAGCGCAAGAGTCACCACATGCACACTTGACTATTCTGCGCGGCCAGTGGGTGTGAGTGGCTATGGCTGTATGCGGAGGCTTCTGGAAGGATTATCATTCCCTGTTTCCACATTTATCCTGTGCTCATGCAGAAACTCTGAGTACATTTGTTACTCATCTGCATTTTTAGAATTGGAAAATGGGATGGCTGAGAAGGCTCTTAGGAACTACACAGTATATATTTCTTGAGGCGTCCTCTTGGGCCAACTATGGAATCCCCACAGATAGGGCCACAAATCTGCCCTTGTTAACACTCTCAAGATGGAAAACCACTGAATTATCCCAACGGTCTCCATTTCAAAGTGAGGCTATTGAAGACCCAAAGGAAATGATTTCTCTGAAACCAAGTGTCTTCACCTCAGGGCTGTTGACATTTGGGGCTGGGCGATCCTTTATTGCCGGGGCACCCCTGGCCAGCACCTGGATGCCACTGCAGTCCCACAGTTCTCGCAACCAGTAAGGCCTCTAGCCATGGCCTCCTCTCAGAGGCAAAGTCACCCCCGCTAAAGTGCCACTGTCTAAAATCATACCAATAAGCAGAAGTTGAGGCAAAGCAACATTCAAATGCCCTAATTCACAGCTCAGCATCCTCCCCTCCCCCATCTATTGGATCTTCTCTGGCCGTGGGAAGCAGGAGGGGCACCCAGGTCGTGAAGTAATGTTAGAGGTAAGAAAGTGGCAGCTGTGCTCTGGGCAAAGCACTGATTTTCCCCTGGAACCAGGAACATTATTCCTGGCTTTTTCTATGACTTATTGTGTAATCAGTCATCCCTATTTCTCTTTCTCCACCTCTTAAACCTTGACCTTCCAGGAAAACTGGCAGGATTCAGGTTGGCAACCTATCGGAAACCCACACAGAAAGGTGCTATCCAAAGTTTCTTTGACTGAGGTGACTTAAAGCTGCCCTGTGCAGAAACCAGGAGTGTGTTGTTCTAAATTTAGTGTCCTGCCAGGATGAGTGTGGTGGGGAGGCAGGCAAAAGGAATCAAGACATGTGGCTTCAGGTTCCAGCTCCTACCAAACTACCTTTGTGGCCTTTAGCAAATCACTTCAGCTTTGTGGTCTAGGAGGAGCTTCCTGTCTGATGAAACCGGCCACTTCATGTGGGCTTGGACTTGACCTCCTGTGTCCTCTGCCCAGGAAGCCTTCTCACTGGTCGTCAACAAGTCTTATTCCTCCAAAAGCCAGCTCAGTCTTGAATCCTCATCTTACTTGGTGGTCATGCTGTAGTCATGTAGGAGAGAGCCCTGTTCTTAAAAATGTAGCCTACAATACATCTGATAAAGGTCTGATAACAAAAATTTACAAAGAACTCACACAACTCAACAAAAAAAAAGCCAATAACCCAATCAAAAAATGGGCAGAAGAGCTCAAAAGGCACTTCTCCAAAGAAGAAAAGCAAATGGCCAACAGATACATGAAAAAATGCTCAACATCACTTATAATCAAGGAAATGCAAATCAAAACAACTATGAGATACCACCTC
>PVIJ01006762.1:0-88794 GCA_004024925.1 Scalopus aquaticus
GGACCATGGAGATGGATCACGGGTGAATTGGTGGTGGGCTACCCAAGGGGAATACAAAATGTAAAAGGCATAAATAACAATAAAAATATATATTAAAAACAAAACAAACAAACAACAACAACAACAACAACAACAACAAAAACAAAGGGAACTCTAGCAGGGTTTTGAGCCAAGATGTGACGAGCTCTTGTTTTTGTTTTTAAGATTTATTTATGACACAAGAGCTGGGGTATAGGCCAGAGGTGTGGGGTGGTGAGAGGATTCACCAGAGGGGAGCAGAACAGGAGGATCAACTGAATTGCTGCTGAGGGGAGTAGCAAATGAGACAGGAGAAGTCTGCTGCGCCATGTGGGAAGCTCCCTGGCTGGGAATTGAACTCATGCTGCAGTAGCTGCTGTTAGCTTCATAGTGCTGTGACTTAACCTCTTGCGTGACCAGGGAGACCCTCTTTCTTGTGTTTTAAAAACATTGTCCTCTATGAAGAACAGATCAGAGAGGGTCAAGAGTGGAAGGGATGAACAATTAGGAATCATTTGCAAATTAGAATTTCAATGTCATTATTCTACTTTTTCTAGAATCAAGATCAAGTTAGTATTTTAGGTTTCAGAGGGCTACTCATTGGGAGCGCTGAGTCATTTAGTTTGTTTTCAAATACTTAATAGAAAGAACTTTGATACTGATAGAGCACAAAGCATAATATATAGGAACAAAATATGCATAATTACATTCATCTATAATGCTCAAATGGTCACAAGGAGATTTGTGGATTAATAATTAGTTAAATAAATTTACTGTCAAATAATAAACGGTGTACTATTTACATCCTATTTACATTATGGATATTCTAGAATAACAGCTCTTGAAATATTAAGAATATTCAGAAGATGCATTCTATCTTAAAGCATGAGGGAACTCAATTATTTGAAAAAAAATATCATAAACAAGTTGAGGGATGATAGCAGAATTATAAGTAGTAGAGAAACTCATATAAATAAGATGGTTTAAGGATGGAGCCGGAGCCTCAGGCATGATACTTAGAGAATATCTTCATTGTTACATCTTAGTACTGAAACCATATCAGAAGCAATGATGCCAATACCCAGGAATGGCAGAGGATGTGTACATGGACAATTATAAAAGGGAACAACAGCGTCTTTAATTTTTAAATAACCCGCTTCTGTCCAGCACCAAGAGAACTATTAACAGGACTTCTAAGCATCTGTCCTCAGGGGCATAATTTTGCACATCACTGGGTCTGATTTAAAATACACCTTAGAAATTCAATTGGTTTTTTAAGTTAGAGTTGTGGGGCATTCTTTAACTGCATTGAGCAGTAACTGCTTGGGACGGGATTTTCGTTTTCTAGTGAAAGTTTCCTGTCCCTTTTATACTGCAAACTGACAATCAGAACTAAGGGGACACACATGCACACACAGACACACATGTGCACACATGTGCACACACTCAGTAAAGCAACTGGCTTCCATGAAACTGTAAATATCTACCAAATGCCAAAATATTCCTCCTCTCCCAAAGCATGCAAAGCTTTTAAAACATATCTTCACAGTTGCCTAAGGAAACATATGAAAGCTGGAGTCCTAACATGATAATCTTAACAGTAGGAGTATCTCTGTCATTTGTAATGTAAGTTTGATGCTTAAAGTGAGCTTATTTTATTAGCTATTCTTGCTGCCTCAGAGCCTAGAGACACATGTTGAATTAGAGAGAAAGGGTTCAGGCATTTCAGAGGAAACTTTCTAAAATTAAATGCACTGAGGAAAGTCTACTCACAGGGACAAGAAAATGGGACATGTTCAAAAATTCTTATCAAAAGCTGCACTGTTACCTTTTCCACTTCTTATGGTAAATTTTCCTTGTACGCTGTCAGTAAGAGGTTTATTTAAGGCATTCTCAGCTAAGGGTGCTCCTTATTAGCATAGAGCAGATGGGACATGCACAGCTTTTATCTAGTCCTACTGAATGGGACTCTATTTTAGGGCAGTGGTGTGCAGGTAAATCTTCAGCAGGTAGGGACAGGAGGGAAAGCTATGATTTACGGAGTGCGCCAATTGCTGCAGTGTAAATACTCCCACTCTGGCCCTCTCAAGCTCCTGACTTGAGACAATCAACTGGGGAATCAGGAAGAGAACATAATCAGCTCTTCAGGGATAAAAGAGAAACCACAGAGCAGAGACGTCTTGGCCCTGGACCTAGTGAGATTCCAGTGTCCTGGGACCCTGGCTGTAGCTAGCTAGCTCAGGCATCTATTCCAGAAAGAACTTGGTGTAACACTGTTATACTCCCATCAATGATTTAAAAATAAAACATCTTTAGTTTCACATCTCAGAGGAGAAGACCATGTCTCCAAAGTCAAAGATTTGTATTAGGTTTAAACTCAGCAGGAGTCAAATGTCTAAGATCTGACCAGCACTATCTATTAATCAGATCCCCAGTCTCCACTGAGACATTCTTTTGAAATCAATGGAAACTTTGGCCATGGGAAAGACGCAGCAGCACACAGGAATCCGGCTCAGCAGAAATGGTCTCATGCAAATCTGGGCTCAGGGTCAGTGTGAAGAGCCCTGGCAGTGAGCACTGGATGCTTTGAAATGTTCTCTAGCTCCGGAGCCTCTGACTGTGGGCCTGACAGGCCTCCGAGCAGGCTGTACATCAATGTTTGGGAAAGTGTTCTCCCTGGATGGACCACAAAGCTGGAAAAACTTAAGCTTGTCAGTACATCCCCAGACCCATAAATAACTTTACACACAGCCAGGACTTCGAGACGACTGCCTAAAACTCTTAGGGAAATATTCTGTTAAGGCACATTAAAAATTTGCTCCAGTTAAGCAAACAAAAGTTTCTTCAAGTGTATTAAGTTTCCTGGTAATTTCACCCCCTTAATATTTAGAATTTCTCTTTTGTTTGATTTTAGAATTTATTCCAAACCAAGTTATAGATATGACCGTGTGTGCTTATTTTACCATGTCTCAGGGACATAGGGTGATATATACACACACATACATATATGTAATGTATGACACAATAATGAAATTTTATTCTTGGCTTTTTTTTACTGTGGTTGCTTTTTTACTTTTTTAGGGGCAATTTTATTTTATTGTTTATTGAGGTAAATTTCATTTACACCTTTATATTTGTTTTAGGGTTTATAGCTCCAAACCTCTACAAATTTTAAATAAACCACCAGGCAGGGTACATATGTCTAGGCATTTGACAGAGATTGTGAAATAATAGATTGGAAACCTTCACAGACAGATCGATATTCATGAAAGAAACAATGGAATAGATGAGCATTAAATGCTATTCTTAAAGAAAAAAATATTTTTCATTGAGCTGGGGAAAAGAATAGGTAAATTTATTAAAGAGAGAGAAAGAGAAAAAAGGTTAAAAAAAACAGAAAAACAGTCAGAATCACATTCCTCACCATGGAAACCCACATGAGAGCTTTCAGTCCTTTATGAGCTGAAGGGTATTGGGGTAATATAAAACATTAGGTGTAATTTAATCCAGCAATTTAAGAACATTTGCAAAATAAACATTTTCTTTTTCCTGCCTTATTGAGTCATAATGGACAAAACGCATGTATGTTTAAGGTGCACACAAGATGATTTAATAGTACCTCCTGCAAAATGACCACAACTAAGCTAATTAACACATGAAGCATCCCACAGACATTACGTGTGTGTGTGTGGTGAGAACAGTGACTCTACCCCAGCAGATGTCGAGTGGGCACTAGAGCATTGCTAACTGCAGCAACATGCTGTGTGGTTGACCAGCCTCTTGCAGGTTTCACAACTAGCTCAGAACAGAATTAGGCCTAATGTGTGTTTTATTTTTCTTTTAAAAGCTGATAAAACCACGACATGTATCCGTAACAGAACTTTGGGAGATGGAGACGGATTACAGGGAGGTCCCACCCCGGGTGCCTCCCAATCACAGGTGTGATGAGGAACACGGCAGGAGGGCTTGCGGGCTGTCTCAGCGGATCAGGGGTGTGGGGTGGAGGTTTCCTCTGCACAGCCAGATCCTGGGTCAGCAGCACTGGGCTCTCCCGGGAGCTAGTTCGAAACTCAGCGTCAGGTTCCGCCCCGGACTGCTCAACCTGCAGCCACCAGGTCCTCACGCTCCCTGAGGACGTGGCAGTGTGAGAGGCCCTGACACTGAGGTGAATTCTTTCAAAATGGAGGCACGCATGCTAAATTGCCAAGTCTTTCCTTTTTAGCCTTTATTTTTCAGATTCTGTTTTGTAAGATCAGGAAGACTGGAAAACAATACATTTACAGATGTAATGTAAACAGTGCATTTAGTTAAAATATGGACAGATCTATTTTATGATGTTATATACGTTTAGGGTTTTCATATACAAGGAGACTTGTGTACACCAGAGAACGAGTGGATACGCACCGTATAATCGAACACTGGACGCTAACTACGTGATCTAGTCATTATTAGAGGTATGGAACTAGCTGTTTTTGCATTGTTTCGGTACAGACTGAATTTAGGAGGTTGGTGAACTGCTTGTAAATACTGAGTGAGAATGAATAAATGCTTAGGGAGCACCCACACCTGTGGCTTACACCCCCAGGCCCCAGCCAGCATGCTGGCTTCCCAAGGTCTTCTGAGGATGAGGCCTGAAACTCAAGCCGCGGGCTACCGCTCTGTCTACTACTTCCTGGGAAAAATGCAGAAAAACAAGACTGTCTCTCTGAGGATCCACAAATTCCCAAAGCAGCTGGAGCAGCTATAAAAAGAAAGGCATTTGGCCATTTCCTTGGGAGCTTCTTCACTTCTCCAGTTTTCTTATTAATAGTAACTTTGATTAAACCTTTCAACAACAAAAGCCAACCTTAGTGAACTGGTTCCCAACCTTTACTTGGGGTACAGGAGACTTCTCTTTCCTAGCTGCAGCTCTAGTCCTGTTATTTTTCTCCTCCAAACTACCTCATGCTGACTTCCCACCATACACCCTCAACTAGGGGGCTCTAGAATTGAGCCATTACAGCAGCATTGCTCTAATTCCTCAAAACCTCAAATTTCCCATGTACACCTTACCAATGCATCTGCTCTCTAAATGCCAAGTGAAAGAAATATTGCTGCAAATAGAATGGATATTTATTGTAGATTCACTTTCCCTGTCAAGCTATTCTTGTTTAAATTCTCAATTGCTGAAATGCAATGGGAAATTGAAAGCAGCCCTGGGGACAGGCAGAGTGAATCACCAAAGTGCACAGCATACAGACAGGAGAGTCAATTAACTTTTAAAGAGTTGCTAATCTGCTTTTTTTTTCCTTTCTTTTGAAAAATGTTTTATTTAAAGAATTTGGTTTGAGTTTGACTAGCAGAGACTCAGTCAGGCCTTCTTTAGTTTTTTTCTGGGATAACCCATTTTTTAACTGAGGTATAAGATAGGATATTAGTTTCAGGTGTGCAAAGTATTATTCGCTATATGTACTTATCTCAGGATGTTCACCCCAGTAGTCTAAGAAACATCTGTTGCCATTTTATCAGAAAGAAAAACACAAAATTGTATATGAGCAGCCTAATGAATGACTCCACACACAAACTAACCCAAGTTCAGCGACCTCCCTGGAAGAAGTGCCACTTTGCCAGCCACCAGCAAAACCTCTTCTTGAGCCTTTCGCCTCCATATTACCCGACCCTTCTGCAAAGGTAACTATTGGGCTTTGTGATGATCTCTTTTTCTTTTCCCTAAGAATATTATTGCCAAAGAATGTACCCCTAAGCAAAGTAGTGGGAGTGTTCTTTCTGCCTACCTTTTCATGTCACATAAAATACACAAATACCGGGCTTCCCTGATGGCGCAGCGGTTAGGCGCAGCGGTTAAGCGCTGTGCTGTGGAGCTGTTGGCAGCGGCAACACGAGTTCGATGCCTGGCCGGGGAGATGCCCACACGTGCAGCAGACCTCTCCTGCCTCGCCCGCTGCTCCCCTCAACAGTGTGTTTCTGATCTGCCTGTTCTGCTCCCCGCTCTGTCTCCGGTGAACCTTCTTGCTACCCCACGCCTCCAGCCTGTACCCCAGCTTCTATGCATAAATAAATAATTTTTTTAAAATACTCAAATACTGTGTATATATATTCCTTTGTTTTTGTTTTGTCTACTGAACTTTTTTTTGAGAGATTTATCCAAGTTGTTATATACAGCTAATGCTCGTCTATTTTTATTGGCAGATTGTAATTTAATGAATGACTACACCACAGTGCATGTATTCCTATTCCTCTTGATGGATACTTGGATTATTTCCATGTATTGGCTGCAATGAACTGCTGCTTTGAAATTCTTGTGCGTGCATTCCTGGGGCAGATGTGCAAAACACTTTCTAGGGTAATTACCCAGGAGAAGAACTGCTGGGTCTTTAGCGCTCACATCTGCAGCTGGACTAGAATGCTAAACTGTCTTTCAAAATGGTTGTATTATTTACTTCCAACCACAGGGAAATCTCATATTTTTATTGATACATGAAATTATTAGGTATTAAGTGTTGATATGTAACTATAGTTCATTGTAGTTTATTGACATTTATCTGATTACTAATGAGTTTATTCCCAAATGCCGGTTGGCTATTTGAATTTTCTCTTTGGTGAAGAGCTGGTTTGAATCTTTTGCCCTTTTTTGGTCATTTGAGCTATTTTGTTGATTTGTAAGAGTCTGCTATATTTCTATATATACCACAGAAATTAGTCCTTACTAACTTTAGTCTTGCAAATGTCTTTCACCACTTGTCCTCATTTCATAGTGTCTTTTTCTTTTCTTCTCTTTAGTAACTTATTTTCATCTTTAATGCTTCAGATGTAGTTAGTAGGCATTATATAGCTCCTTTGATCAAAATGCTGTGAGACAGGAAGAAAACATTTACCACAACATTTCTGTTATATTTAGAATGATGCATGTGATAACACTTGGTGCTGGGATCTGTCACATGGCAGAATTTACTGAGGTATTAAGGCAATCTACCTAAAAATGAGATTTTATTAAATGTTCATATTTGAAAGCATATCTGAAAAGGAGTTTATAATCGTATACCTTTAAAAGACTACAACTCAAGAACATCATCGCCTCCATTTGGCTTCCTAGAAGTGATCTGTGAGCACTTACACAACTGTTTTCAACTCTCATCCCCAAATCACCTATGGGTTGCTTGGCAAATGCTTTTCACACCCTTTATGTGTGTCTGAACCGCTACTTCCATAGAACTACAAAACCTAGACAATGAACAGTAGCCAACCAACACCCTCACACAATCTCCAGTTGATTAACCGAGGCATGAAGGACTGGCCAGCCACTTGTCCTCATGGTGCACAGTTAAAGCCCATTGCTTATGGGAATCTGCTTATTTGCCTCAAGACAAGCACAACTAATGGCTAAGGTTTTCCTTTCTCGTAGCTCTCAAATTCAACAAAGCTCTCAAAGCCGCGATACTCCAAGGACTGAATCTTGTCTACTCTGATGATCATGAGCCATAAATGACATTGTGAGATTCTAATTTCCATCTATGAATTGGTGCCAAATGTGCCCACTTCTACCTTTCTCTGAATACTATACTCCACTTTTTCCACCTGGCTGTCTGTCAATGGGGGCTGAGCTCTGTGGACCACATCCAGGGGCATCTCTGTCCCCCAGTTCTCAGTTAGGTTCTCACCACAGGAGCCCTGAGGGCATTGGGAAGGCCCAGGGTGCAGAGGGAGGCCCAGACACGTGCCTCGGCTGCCTTCCCAAGAGGTAGCTGCTGGCTGCTTGTACCTCTTGACTAAGCTGATGGAACACTCCTCCTCTTCTTCTGGTTTTGGAAGCTGTTCCCCCCTCTCTCTTTCAGGTGTAAGCATTACCATGGCTCCACCATTACTAACCCAGGTGACTGCATTCCACTTTGCAGTTCTACTTTGCAAATAGTCCCTTCGTAAGTAAAGCCTCCTGGAATTGCCCTGATTTGCGAGTACCATCTGTTCCTATTGGGGCTGTGACTGATGCAGAATTAACAGTCAAGCTTGTGTACAGAACGCGAAGCCAGACAAAGCCTTTCAGTAGATTACCACGAGAGGCATTCCAGGGAACACATGGAAGCGCACAGAAGCGCAAGGGCTGTTTTCTGTGGTGTTCACACAATACTCAGAGACCACAGAAATGGTGCTGGGCCCTGGGAGTAGAGTAAATAGTGAAGAACACAAAGATTCTTCCTCTTGGAAGAATGGGTTCTTTTGACTAGGGCTAGGCTGTACACCCCAAATACTGTCTGCCAGCGAGACAGCTTTGATGGGGTTGAAAAAACGCATTCTCCTCACATAACAATTCATTGCACCCTCTCACTTAACGTCATTCATTCTCACTACTACATTTTGAAACTGAAAAGGGACATTATTTACTGCAGGAAAGTGAATTATGTTTCAAGTGACCTGATGAATTCTGACTCTGAACTTCATGTGGAGGTTTTTTCCCCCTTCCTCTTTTATCTTTCTCTTTCCCTCAAGAAAAAAGGCAGCTCAGTTGAGGCTTATTTATCTATTCCCCATTGTACACATTATTTTCACTTCTTTGATAGAGTATTAAATAACAAAAATGTCTCTGCTTGTTTGTAGTTCACCAAAACTGAAAAGCAATTATTAAATGGCAAAAGGAACAAATTATAATTAGCTACATGAATAAATATCTCAGGATGTTACAAAGAAATATTTTTATTTCTCAGCTACAGGACTGTCTTCTTAAGAAAAAGCCTTATTTATATTTATAGACTACAGAAATGAATGTCCCTCCAAACTAGGTATATTAAATATCACAAAAAGCACATCAGATGGAGAAAGATTACTAACTGAATCACTAATTATAAACACACGAGGTGTGTCTGGTCGGGGACTGCGGTGGGGGGCCTTTCCCACCTAGCAGACTAGTCTCCCTGGGAAGAAGACAGGCAGGCTGAGTTTGAGGCTCTCCTGTGCCTCAGTTTTCTGGACACTGCAGCAGGTCGCAAAGATAAAAGTGGACATGTGAGCCACTACTCCCTCCATGTAAGGGTCTTCTCCTCCTTGGACACATGGTTTCATCTAAGGTCCTTCTCTTTAGCCCGCCAATTCTGAGGCTGCTCTGGCTCCAGCATGCCCTCTGCTACCAAGCAATGAAACGACTACACAGGAAGAAATGCGAAAGCCCCGAAAGCAGGCATAAAATCAGGGAGGAGCTTTTTCTAATAGGTTTTTAAAAACCATCTGGCGAACAAGAAAATTGCAGCTCTTTTGTTTTTCTGTCTCAGTCCTAAAAAAGAACCTAAGCAGCTAAAACTTCACAGCTATCACATCAAACTCCAGAAACTTAAAAGTGCAGTTCATAATGATTTTCAGTGATTCTACAGGAGAGCCTGATGACAAAAATTAAGTGACATTTTTTACATAGGAAAGCACTACATAGTTTCACTGTGCTTACTTGTGAATATACAGCTGTACTTAGGTGATTGGAAAAGCCATTTCTCTCTCCTGGGGCTCTATTCATCACTTTACTGAAAGCAAAAGTAGTCTCTTTCTGTCATTGCTAATTGTCTCTAGGCAACACCACACCTCTTTGTTTCTAAACAGATATGACGAAACATACACACATTTTAAGGAGTAAATTAGGATGAAGGAGGTCCCCTCTCTAGAAATTACCTCACTTAAGTTACACTTTTAAAAAATGATCAAAGTCTATGCAGGCAATCATCTCACATGGCTAATTTATTTCATGTAGTCTATTATTTCTATTGTATTCTATGGAGATGGGAAATTAGTAGTTGTTAGTGCATGCAACTGTGACTCCCAAGAGCTGTGTGAGGTCAGCTAATTTACTTACTATGGCAGACAAACCTGAGGGTCTGTCTGTGAAGACCCCTGCCCCGGTACTCCTGTACTGTACAAGCCCCTTGTCTTAAATGTGGACAGAACCTGTGACTTGCTTCTAACCCAGAATATAGTCTAAGTGATAAGATACTACACTTGTGGTTGTTACATAACATGGAAAAGGTGGTAAAAGGCTACCCTGTGATTATATCACATTCCGTAAGACTCTTTTCTAGCAGGCTGGAGCCGAAGATCTTCCATGTGCACTTGATGAAATAAATGACCATGTTAGAGAGAGAATTTGACCAGATACTGTAGCAGCCTTGAAGGTGACTTCAAGTCAAAAACCTATCAAAACTCTAGGGCCCTCAATCATACTAGCCACAGGGGACTGAATTCAGTCTAGAACTGGAATGAGGGAGGAAACAGATTCTTCTCCAGTTGAGTCTCCTGATGAGAACACAGCCTGGCCAACATCTGGATTGCAGACTCTGAACAGAGGACTTAGTTAAAACCAAGTCCTCACTCAGAAAAACTGTGAGATAATAAATATGTATTGTTTGAGGATGCTACATTTGTGATCATTTGTTATGTATGCTTCTCTAATCCAGATGAAACGGAAGTGATAGAATCTCCAAGAGTAGCTGCAAGGATTAAATGCAATGCTGTTTTCAACACATACATCTAGGACCTGGCTCCTGGAAAGCTCTCAAAAACTGGAAGACACATTACTGGTATACAGAAAGCTAAATTTTAGAAGGGTGAGTTGAGTTCTACTAATGGTGATGGTAAAGATATTTATCCAGTAGAAGACCAGTTAATCAAGAACTTGATAAACATAAATGTATTCCATCTGATTTTTGAAAGTGTTAAAAAAATTGAAAATTATTAGAATTTGACCTTCAATGCCCTCTCCTAATCCTTTCAAGCTCTCACCATTTTCTTTCCTGATCTCTCAGCAATTTGGAACTTGTTTTCTCTTAGTAGCTGTGTAAATTGAGGATTAAGGACTCTATTTTAAGGTAGGAAACCTCATAATAGCTTGAACTACATGGGAAACACAACTGCCTCTTCTGCCAGAATGTAAGGATTGTTGCATATTTGTCCAAGGAGTTGAATTAAAATTCCTGGGAAATGTTTATAAGAATATGAACATTTTCATAATATGTAACAATTTCAAAATAGACTTCATACATTTTGTATAAAAGAAATTTTGCCAAAACAGCATTTATGCTCCTTAATAGCAGTCTGAACTATGCTGCTTACTGCCTTGATCTCTGAAACTGAGCTTTATTTATTACTCTCATTTTGATTCCAGATCATTTTAATTACCAATAAAAAGCAAGTACCGACTCTGAATGAATTATTACTTATGTGGATGCTTTTAAAACTAGAATAGTTAGTGGCCTCATTCCAAAAGTTCTATAAACCATTTTTATAAGTGAATGCTATCATATAGAAATTTGGGTAGAAACTCTGCTATAATCGGGAAAGTGCAGGGCAAAGAATGACTAGTACTTTAAATGTGTTAAGTACAAATCAACATCATTAACTTGAAAGTGCGAAATTTCATCTCTCTCTCAATTTCACTAAAAGAAAAATGATCAGCAAGAATATGAAGTATTTCATTCCTACCCTATTAGTCCAAACACATGAATTAGAAGAAATTTTAACATTACCGGCACAGACACCAAAGCAAAACATTTTATAGTCTCAGTTTATTCCTAGTGAGCAAATGTGATGTTTCCCAGTGTAACCACAGAATCAGGCACCGCTGGAGTTGATATCCTAACTGGTAAATGAAGCAGGGTTCTCAGGAACTGAGTAGATTACACAGTCCATTTCATGGTTGGCGTGGATTTCATATTTTGGAGTGGTAAAGATAATGATATTCTAGAGATGAGGGGACAGATACAGGACATTAGAGCAAAGAATATCCTTTGCTTCTGATTTCACATAAGGCCCCATCCCCATGAAGCTTAAAAAAATACCTAAAAGTTTATAATTAATCAAACTAATGTAAATCAGTTGTTCTCTACACTGGAGAACTGGAGTTTTGCCTGTTTTTATAAAATATGAATTTCATAATCCAAGTTCCATGTTGACCTGGCAGATGATGACTAATAGCCCCCAACACCCAATAGGTCTTTTTTATGTACTTCTTTTTTTTTTTAAAGATTTATTTACTTATGCATACAAGCTGGGGTACAGGCCAGAGGTGAGGGGTGGTGAGAGAATTCACCAGAGACAGAGTGGGGAGCAGAACAGGCAGATCAAAGGAAATACACTGATGAGGGGAGCAGTGGGTGAGGCAGGAGAGGTCTGCCACGCCATGTGGGAATCTCCCCGGCTGGGCGTCGAACTCGTGTTGCTGCTGCCGACAGAGTGCAGCGCTTAACCGCTGCGCCACCAGGGAGGCCCTTTTTTGTGTACTTTTATTTACCTGTATTCTGACTTATTTTCCTTCTCATCAATTGGAATACTAATGAAGTTCAATAGTTATTAGTGATAGTTCTGCCACTAATCAATTGTAAATTTGGTAAAAACATTTAATCTCTTTGACCCTTTATCTCTTGTGAAAGAGAGGAGCCAATTTTTTCACTTTTCCCTTTGTTTAGGCATTTGGAGAGGATAATATATGCAAAATTACACTGAACACAGTAAGGCACTATAAAAATGTAACATAAAATTACTATAAATATTAATATTACATTTCTGGCCCATAGATAGTTCACTGAGTATTACTTTTGCTTAGTAGTAAGCTGCAACTTAATAGCATTTATTAACACTGAGATTTCCTGTGCTTTTGAGACTCCACCATTTAGCCATTTTTAATATTGAATGTACTTTGGTTATCTTTCTAATAATGGCTATAACTTAGTTTTAATTAATTCACTAAGCTCCCTAAAATAGCCCCTCTCTCTTGTGAAGAACAGCATATCTCCAAAGAAAAATAACCACAGAAATAAGAAAAATCCTTGCAGATGGAAAGGAGAACATTAGTCTCCTTAAAAGTAAGGTACTTTAGCCAGATCCAGACTGCAGAAACAGGGAAGTGGGGAGTAAGGGAGGAATATATATAAACTCCATAAACAGATATATTTACTAAATTTTACATCATGTGTATTTTTATAATGTCTTATAGGCCCTTTACTTAAATTACAAAGGCCAGTAACTCAAGGGGGCAGTATTGCAAGGGGGAATGTAGAGGTGACAAGTGATCCTGTTTCCCCCAGGTCTGATGTCAAGCAGTTCAGTACAAAGTGTTCACTATCATTTAATTTCACCATTGCGTATATTTACATGAATGGAAAAGATACTGGAGCAAGCAGCACGCATAGATCAAGCCCTTTTCCAGCGATGTACAAATCTGTCACACAAGGACCAAGACCATAACTTTGCTAATTTGACAAATGATCATTTAAAATGTTGATAGTTTTGGTTTAAAATAAAAAGATGGAAAAGATTTTGCAACTTTCACATGCTTTGCCACTTGGTGGCATTCAGTTAGTCCTCAGCCATATTATCTCTAGGTGGAGTATTTTAAAGTAAAACACTGGTCTCTTGGTGTCCATCATCTCATTTGATTTGTGTGAAAATGCTAGGTAAGCGCTCCCTAAATCATTCTAAGTGACTTTGCTTGGTTCTTCATATTTCTCCGTAGTCTTAAATTCACACCTTCATGACGTGGAAGTGCACTTAACTCACTTACATTTGGGGAAACCTGCACTATTCAAGACCTCTATGGAGGTATCTATTCACCGCAAATTCAGAATGTTATTCTTTTGTAAAAGAAGAGAGACCCTGCAGCAGCAGAGGCACTTACAACTAATTAGAACCTTTTGGGAGACACAGTAAAGGTGACAGATCTCTAGAAAAAGAAGACATTTCTTGAAGATAAGGATCTATCTGCACCAGGAGATAATCATTTTCTGATTTTAAAAAAAAAAGTCAAAGCAGAAGGAAGCACTGTTTAAAAATAAAGCATTTTAAAGATAATGACAAGAAAAAGATTTAGAGAAAAACGTGTACCGTGTACCCTACATTCACAGGGCTGTGGCTGAGGCTTTCAAATGCCAAGTGCGGTCCCCTCGCTCAACCAGCAGGAAGAGGACACACTCATACAGCAGATACTGGTGGAAATGAAACACGAACCACGGAAAGTGGAGAATCTGAGCCAGGACAGAGAATTCATTTACTTCACAGGGTAGATGACCCAGTACTCACGAGTTCCAGTGTCTTCATGAGAAAACAGCCATATTAATTAAAATTTGATTTAACTTCACAATGATCAAAGGAACTAGAATAAAAAAACAGAGTGTCTATGCTTCCAGAAATTTAGGGCTGGAAACTGCTCTTTTCCCCTACTATTTCACCTTCAATGTATAGCGATGGTAAGTGATATTACTAACCAAGTGAGTGAACCCTCAGGTGAAGGGCTCCTAAATCTTTCTTTTCCTACTATGTGATTGCAGCAGTTTGGGCACACCATTTTTTCATCTCAATGGCCCACACCAGTTTTCTGATGCAAACTTACCACTGCAACTCATTAAGTCACACATATATCGTCACAACAACAAGGAGAACTGTAGAAAGACACAAAGAGCAGCAGAAGCAGTTCTAACAGACAGCATCGTCATCTTAGAGAGTGCCACACTGGGCACTGAAGCAGACATGCTCTCTTGCAATCTAAGAATTTATGAACTAAAACATAAATAACATAGGCTTGTTCTTTCCAAGAGAAGAACAGGATCTGCCCTGTGGCTTCCTAATTAAATCCAAGTATTAGGACTCTAAGATAAGCTGGTCATTAACTTTATTCCATTTCATCCCTCTGTTTGATTCTTGCCCTCTATCACTCCATAATTTTTTTTAAAGATTTATTTATTTATACATACAGCTGGGGTACAGGCCAGAGGTGTGGAGTGGCGAGAGGCTTCACCAGAGACAGAGTGGGGAGCAGAACAGGCAGATCAGAAATACACTGCTGAGGGGAGCAGCGGGCGAGGCAGGAGGGGTCTGCCGCACCATGTGGGATTCTCCCCGGCCGGGCGTCGAACTTGTGTCGCCACTGCAGACAGCTCCACAGCGTAGCGCTCAACCGCTGCGCCACCAGGGAGGCCCCTATTACTCCATAATTTAAGAAGACTTTGGGACCAAGAAGCTTAGAGAAGGATATTTGTTCAAAAAGGCAAAGATCCTCAAACACGAAATAATTGAGGCCAAAATGAGACTAGAAAGACAAGTGACATACTGACGGTGTAGAAGGACGAAAGTCTCTGTCATAAACCAAACAGGCACCCACGTAAACAAAGGAGATAAGAGAGATTATCAGGGTGATATAATCACAAGTATAAATTAAATTCAAGAAGAGAAGAGGAATCAAAAATACTGTTAAAAATAGAGGTCCCAGGAACTATTTAACAAACTAATTTTTCTAAATAGAATTATGGTTTTAACAATTCAGGGGAAAAAAAGACAAATATTAAATGACTCAAGTCTGTACTAAATAGTTGAAATATTTGGCTTAAATTGGAATCTTTCGACATCTTTATATAAAGGTGCGACACGGAGCAGCGGTAGCACAGATATGGGATGTCACATGCTGAGAGGTAAGCGGTGCCCACAATGCAATCTTCCTCACTTGACATGATGGAAATCGTGGGCCTCTTGTGCCAGCCACCCTGGTATTGACCTGGTTTCGGCTCATGACTAATTCAGACGCGATAGGAAAGGGGGAGCCCCTGCCACCCGGGGCGCCCCCTCTCAGGATGCCAGACTTCCTTAAATTCCAGAGTTCCTTTAAATCCCATTTCACTTTGTGTAGTTATAAATGAGTCCTCCCTTATAAGAGTATTGAAGCAGGGGCCTCCCTGGTGGCACAGGGGTAAAATCTCAGTGTTATCAAGGTATTGCCAGCCACCGCGGCACGAGTTCAATCCCCGGTCAGGGAGCTGACCCACGTGGCACAGCAGATCTCTCCTGTCTCGCCCGCTGCTCCCCACTCTGTCTCTGGTGAATCCCCTCATCCCCCACACCTCTGGTCTAGACCCCAGTTCTTATATGAATGGATAAATAAATAAATAACCTTAAAAAAAAGAATATTGAAGCAACCTCTTCTTTCACTCTAGGGAGCAGGTGCTCAGCTCACTGAGGGCGACCTGCGAGATCCTTAGGACAGAGGAGGCTCTGCTCTCTCCCGGGCGTCTGCAGGGGACCTTGGTCAGCAGCCATATCTTTAAAATGTGAAGAGTGGGCCTCCCTGGTGGCGCAGCGGTTGAGTGCTGGGCTGTGGAGCTGTCGGCAGCGGTGACGCGAGTTCAACGCCGGCCGGGGAGAATCCCACATGGCTCGGCAGACCTCTCCTGCCTCACCCGCTGCTCCCCTCAGCAGTGTATTTCTGATCTGCCTGTTCTGCTCCCCGCTCTGTCTCTGGTGAACCTTCTCGCTGCCCACGCCTCTGGTCTGTACCCCAGCTTGTGTGTATAAATAAATAATTAAAAAAAATAATAAAATGTGAAGAGTTATGATACGTGTTTTTATTTTATATTATTACATGTAATGCCATTTCATTGTAAGTTCATATGGTAAAATAATAGATTTTTCAAATTAGCTAAACGAGTACTTAAATAAGAGATTATCACTTTAATAATGAATATCTGTACCGTATCAGTATCGGGACCAAGATATTTTCCCTGAGTGTTTCACAGGGACACCACAGGAGAGAAGTCTGAGTTATACGGCACCTGCTTTCGGATGAAAGCGCTACATACACTCAGGTCACCTTCCTCTTATTGGCCGGTGTTCTGAGGGGAAAGCAGGGCGCTTATCACTATAAAGCACTAAGTCACCGCACCATGGCTGACACGCGCAATGAAAGTTGGAGCAAGAGAAGTCAATATTGATTTGCGTACTGGCTTCCAGGATCAAAAAAATCATAATGAAATGAACTCATTCACCCTTAGCAGAATTAGCGAAGATATTGTTATTTTCATTTAATTTCCAAATTGGAGAAATCAAAATGAAAAAATATTAAAGTTTAATAAAAACATTATTAAAAATAATCCATTAATTAAAACATCTGAGGGAACAATATCTTTGTGAACTTTTCTCCTGACACAGCAGACTGAAAATGAAATTTGAAAGCATTTATGAGATGGAGAGTCCACGGGGGAACTTTTTCTTTTAGACCTAGGTGTATCTATAGTAGCAGGGGTGGCTCAGAAAAGAGGGCCAATCTCCCTTAAAGATCAGTAACCGGGTCAGCACACTCTGACCACCAGCTTGAACATTCCCATCCTAAGTCACAACAATTTCCTGAGCTCCTGGGGAAAGAGAAGGGGAGAAAGGGAGACAGGGAAATGTCATTATCAGAATCCCAATGGAACAGCTAAACATGATAATCTGCTACTCTACTATGCAGTTATTAAACAAAATCATAGCTCTTTCATGTAGCTGCACACACACTGGCATATTTGGACAAGATACACAGCAATAACAGAGACTAGCACTGAGCTCCATCTTGGGAGGAATATGCTTGTCGTGAAGTCTGCTTGAGACGCGAATGGGCGGGGCAGGCATTAGAGCTGAGGGGGAGCACGGTAAAGAGCCCGGCCCCGCCCTGGGACCCAAGAGAGGAGCCTTGTTTCCATCAGCCCGTAAATCAATTGCTCCATTTTTCATTCTCTTGGCAGAGGGTAAGGGTTGAGTTTCACCATTTTCATGAAGTTAAGACACTCACCATCCATTCACTTCAGTGTTTGACCTTGTTTAAGGAAAACAGCTTTGTTTCTGGAACATTTTGCTTCCAAGGAAGGATCATTAGCCAGTCACTTATCTACCCAGTCAGGTGGAAGGGAGGCCTGGTCCCAATCACCTGCCCCCCCCTTCAAATACTTCCTCAAAACAGGTGATCAGGGAGATACCAGACCTCACCAGCTAGAGGAGGAGCCTCTCCCTATTCTCTTTTTTTCTCAGCCTTGCAACAGACAAACTGGGATTTAAGCAAATAGAAGAACCTTCTTCTCCATAGGAGCTCAGAGACACATCAATCTAAAGTAATGTAGCTCCAGGACGGTGAACTTGAATGGGCTCACACCAGCCCAGCACTGTCCAAAACACCTGAGGGAACGCTCTGAGGCAAGGCCTTTCCCTGCAGACGCCCGGGAGAGAGCAGAGCCTCCTCTGTCCTAAGGATCTCGCAGGTCGCCCTTGGTGAGCTGAGCACCTGCTCCCTAGAGTGGCTCTGCAGGCTGGAGAGCGATTTCCTGCTGGAGAGTGATTTCCTGCACTTCACAGCCAGCCCAGGGCAGGGAGCTGGAGGCTGGTCTCCTGGAAGCTGGAGTTAACAGCTCAGCCTTGCCAGCGCCGAGGAGAACGCAGAGCAGATGTTATTTTGCTCATGTTGTTACACTCCTTTGGAAAGAAAGATTTTCTGTTCTTCTTCCAAATTTCTACCATATTTGGCTTTTATTAGCTCTTGTTACATATTCTGTCTAGTAGCCAAGATCTTGGTGGCGACTGCCCTTTATTTACAATAAATCCACTTGGGTTACTTATCAGCAAATATTTAGGTATAAACTTTGACGTCACAAAGCTCTCAGCATACCATTCTCAACAGACCCGCTCTTTATTTCCCCTTGGAGAATAAAACCAACTGATACACAAGAGATGAAAGAAACATTTGAGAGTCACTTTCCAAATAAGGGGGGAAGAAAGACCTCTTTGAAGGGATGCTATTTTTTGTACTGTCTGTGGTACTTGCTTTGTAAGTGAGATTCTTCAGAAGATCTACTTCCTTAGAGTAGTTTAACACGAAATGGTCCTCTAAGAAAATGAAAGTCAAACTGCTCTCTGCAAACAGCTTAAAACCAGAGAGTGATTTTGACTCAAGGAGAATCTCATGGACCAGCCTTTTCGTTTTCATGGAGAGACATCAGAATCTATATTTCATTAAAAATGTAAAATATAGGCCTTTTCAGCATCACCAATTTATGAAAATAAAATCTTGTGTAAAGGTTTATTATATCTCAACAAAATCCTCTAAGTAGAAAATTTTGTAAGGAAAAATGGCCGTCGCTCTAGCTGAATGAAATATCAAGAATTGTCCTCTATAAAAAAAATCACATCTTGAGATTCTCCCCCCTCCACCTCACCACCAAGGAATCACACATCATTCTTCATTTTTCAGCTACTGTTTAAAAATAGACAAACCAATAATTTTATGCTTAAGTCATTCCAGATCTCCCTGAAATCAATATTGTCAGAGAAGTTGTTTTTTAAAACAGCCACAGTCAACATCACTACGGGGAGAGAGTGTTTATTCTCTTCAATGTGAGACAGAATTGAGGTTTGTTTTTTTTGTTAAGAGACCTGATACACTCTAAAAATAATTCTGCTGTGGGACACAGACTGTTAGCACCACAACCAAAGGTACTTCTAATGCTCTAGACGCAGTAACCACAGAAGGAAATCGCCACAGGAGTGAGGCGAAGACCTTGGCGGTGTGCTGACCTCCTCGCTGAGGGCATTGCTCTGGTGGCCCTTCTGAGCATTCTGGGAAACTATCTGTCCTGCTCCCTCTGGCACTATGCCCTTGCTTGATGTAAGCAAAACAATAAAAGTAGAATCACTCTTGACACACTCTCTGTTCAAAAACTGGTGTCCATGCATCAATTGCCATTTTTCCAAGATCATTTAAAGCTAGATCAGAACATCAGATGTATAAAATTCAACACCACCCTTCTTGGTGGTCATTCTTGCAGGTATTTTCGTTGACACAATACACACAGGACTAAAATGGACATCACTTTCTCTGACTCATACGTGCTCCTAACCTGTTGCACATTCTCACCCCGGTTCCTATTACCTTGGATTTACCTCATTCTGCAAGAATGTCCTAATGCTTACTTTATGGCAGCACATTAAGCATCTCTGTGATAAGTCACTGAGCCTCAACCACAAGATGGTGCGAAAATTAAGGACACTGGTTTGGGTAAGACATCTAACACCACGGAGGTCCTGTAAGAAACCAGAGCCACTACTAATTTTCAAGATTCAAAAATCAAGGATGTTAGTGATGCTAAAGTTCTACTTTTACACTAAAAAGTATACTGGTTATTTAAAAATCTCAATTTTCAAAGCAATTTTAATATGCAACTGCTCCACTGACTGTCTCTGAACTCTAAACCCAATTTCTACACTGCTTTGTGCTGCCTGGGCCGCTCAGGACAAGATGCTGCCTTTTGGCAGGTGCTATGTCGGGTTCACCTAAGGCAGAGTGCGAGATGAAGGCTGAGCAGCTGGGGGAGGAAATGGGCTGCGAGCACCTTGCTCTTCCCGAAGCTCCACCTTCGCTGTACTCTTACCCCAAGAGAAGCCATTCCTTTCCGTGGCACAAGACAAAAGCAGCATTGTGAGAGCCCCAACACTTGTGACCCCACAGCCCAGCCCAGAACACCCTCGCCAGCCCGCCCACACCCTCTCTGCAGGTGGGGGGTCTCAGGCATTTGGGGTTTTTGTCCAAGCTCATGAGCTCAGTTCTAGCTCAACTATTACTTTCTTCCCAGGTTCTAAGTTTCAATAATTCAGGCTCTTGTGTATCTCCTCCGGTTCTAGGCCAACGCTTGTAGTTGCCAGCTTTATATTAAAAACAACTCACCTAGGGCCTCCCTGGTGGCACAACAGGTTAAGTCTCAGCACTATGAAGCTATCCAGAGCTACTGCAGCATGAGTTCGATCCAGGCCAGGGAGATTCCCACAAGGTGCAGCAGACCTCTCCTGCCTCGCCCGCTGCTCCCCTCAGCAGTGTATTTCAGTTCATCTGCCTGTTCTGCTCCCCACTCTGTCTCTGATGAATCTTCTCACAACCCCCACCCCGCCAACACCTCTGGCTTACACCCCAGCTTGTATGCATAAATAAATAAATCTTTAAAAAAATTCACACCTATTTAATTACTTATTCAATAGTATGTTCCAGTAACTTGTGTGCTGTCTCCTGTCTGGCCCTGATTGATTCAAAGACCCTATGGGTGGGACCAGTTACAGCTGCATTACTGTCCCCATTACACACACGTTCACAAAGTTAACACTGTTTTTCTTTTTTTAAAAATGTGAAGGAATTTTCCTGGTTTACCAACTATACAAATTTCAGGTTACATCTTCACCTCTCTGCAGGTAAGAGCCTCACCTCCCCCACCAACAAAGTTCTGGTTTCCTTCCCACCAGGAGGCTGAGGCACAAAGTGATAGTCTAATCTCAGGAAAGGAAAACCGGGGATTGAACTCAGTCTTCAAACTTCAATCCTGGAACTCTCCCCACAGAAACCGCTTCCATGTGGGAAGGGAATACAGTCAGTGATGTCCATGGCCCTCTGCGTGTGCAATCAAAAACCATCCAGAGAGAATATATAAGGTGGCCTGGCTGAACATCACTATTTACAATCAGATTGTTTGTAGAAAGCCTCAGGCTAATTTTTACATCAGAGTTCTTTAGTTTCAATCTATTTTAATAGCTTTAAGAGTTTGGCTGAAGTCAGATTCTTATTCCTGGAATATAAGAAAGAATCGTGATCTATTAAATTTGAGCTCACTGAAGAATGTCAGAATCAAACTAGTGAGCTCATTATTTCCTGTACAGATTTCAAAGCAGAATTTAAAAACCAAAATACTAAATAAAACATAGCTCTTGGTATTATGCTTGCCTGCTGCCAGATAGTCTATAAATATGAAAACAGATCTTAGAAACTAATGTTTAAAATGAAAGTACTGAACAGTTCCTGCTGGGGCATCAGCAAGATCTTCCAGCACGGGCTTCCTTACTCTTGTTGGCCAAAGAGTGTGTTTTTCCCTCCTGTCTATTCAGTGACTATGTTTCCAAAGGCTGCTTTGTGTCCGTGTAAATGCCAGGAATTCCTTTACAGCACAACCGCAGGCCCTGGCAGCAGACCTAATCAAGCTGAAGAAAGCACCACAAATACTTCCCAAATGGCCTCCGACAATTGGCAGTGTTTAGGTAATGACAAAAAAAGGGAAAACAGAAACTACAAGAGCTAATCCATCACTTTCGTTCCTCCCTCATTCTTTCTGAACTCTCAGGTTAGAAATACACGGAAAGCAGATTAAAAACACAATCTCATCTATGGTACCTAGGCCATTGAAGTAAATCGAAATACATACTGCGGATGACAGAAAGATGAAAATTTTACTAATAGAGAGGTAGATAGATGGATAAATGCTAGACGGATGAGAGAGAGACCGACAGACAGACAATACTCTTCGACAGCAGACAGTATTAGCAAGTCACACGGTGCTGAGTCTCATCAGTAATTTACAAATTCACCTGCTGTTGTTTGCTGCCGCTGTTGTTATTGAAGTGCCATTTTTTCATACCCTTGCTAGTGTTTGACAGCACAGGATACCCCCTCAGGTGTAGTCACCAGAGCACTCCCACACAAAGCACGCCTAGTCCTCCCCACTCCCCACTGCTCTCCCCTGTACCTCTCTTCTCCTCCCCTCCTCCCTCTTCTCCCTTTGGAGGCCTCAGCTCTATGGTTGGTTTTCAAGAGTTCATTTTAAGGTTTGTTTTCATCTGGCCCTTTGTTTGGATTTTCTGCACCCCACATGTAAGTGACACCATCTGGTGGGTATCACCTGCTAGTTTAATGGGAATGGCACCTCCACCCCCGGTGACTCACAGCACATCTTTAGCACAGACCAAAGTAAGAAATGAGAAAAGAAGCAAAAGCAACCCCTCTCCCTCTTTTAATTACCACCTATCAATTAAATGCCTATACAAAGGTACCCCCATTTCCATCACCCCAACATGAACAAGATTTGCCATTGAGAAACTAAAGTTAAATGGCAGAGTCCGAGTTGCCTCTGCTTGTTGTGAATCCAGACTTCAGGGGGGTGGAGGGTGGCAGCGTCCTCCACAGCAATGGTCCCTGGGAGCTTTGCTGGAGCAAAGTGGTCCATTCTGGCACAAACAGTGGTTCAGACACATGGGGGTGTCTGGTCAGCTCACCGCTTGGATAACAAACAACCCCCTACTTGACCACACAGATGATCTGACTCTTTGGGTCCCACATATGCTACCAGCAGCACAAGAGCACACATAAAAAGTCACTCACTGCATTTTTTTAAACATCCATCTTTTAAGAAACAGTATCTATGTTTTCAATCTTTAACTATTGAGTTCAACTATGAATATTCGATTTTCATCCTGTTAAAATTTGTACAGGTGATGAACAAAGATCTTACTAAACTAGTCACTAAGGAATTGTCAAGACTTTGAAAACCCTGTATCCTTACAGGACCCTGATTTCCAAGTTGTGCATCTGAACATTAGCCTGTAGGGGGAACTCCAGGCTCTTCACCTTAATTTTTCAGAAAGCTAAGTCAGGAAAAGAAAAATCTCCACTCCCCTAGGAGGAAGTGATCTGGCAGGTCAGATTCCAGCATCGTAAATGGGGCCACGTTTTGTAGGGCTGGAGTTTCACATGGTTTAAAAGTCAGTGCAGAAGATGACTTTTCTCTTCCTGTTCTAGATTCCTCACACGTGGCAGGTAAACTCAATCACTGCCCTGGCAAACTTCTCTCTTCTCTCTCTTTGTAGATGACAGACAGACAGATGTATATATGTGTGTATGCATGTATAAAGGATATAGACGCACATGTCTACACAATAGCATATTCAAGTGCAGCCAGGACCCTCTGATTGCTGCCTCTGCTCAGTCGTCCAAGCCCATGACCTTGAAGGCAAATATTGTGCAAAGGAATATTTAGCATTCCTGATGCCCTGGCCATAGTATCACAGCACTGTAGATTTTTATCTGATTTTTAACTAGTATACAGATATAGCCCAGTGTTTACTTTTAAATTGCACAGAATACCTTTAAGTTGGTTTGTGACTTTGGGCTCTTACTCAATGGGTTCCTCTTTCCTCACTAAATGGTCCCTAACCTGCTCTCTGCCTCCCATGCTCTGTGCATTTTATCTTCATCAATTTCTCTTTAAGGCTAAGTGAACTTTTTTCCAACACCTCCTCGCAGCCTAAATCATCTCCCTCCTGAGTGACTTCACTGGCATAATGCCACTCTCGATCAGGGAGCAAAACCCAAAATATTCAGGAAGCACAGGACAACTCAAGGCAAAAGCATATGACCAGTTTGGCTGCAGAGATCTGGCCAAAACCAACCTCAACAGACCAGTCTCAACAACACACTCACCATCTGCCCCAATCCGGCATATTGGGTAACAGCCCCATAAGCCTCCGGAGAGCCTTGCGACACCTACTCAACAAAAGTGCACGCTGACTCTGACATCTAACGCTTCAGTGGATGCGCAGACACCCTGTGTACATCACTTCGGACTGTGCCAGCAGCTCCCCACCCTGTGGTTATGTGGCAACTCAGAACCGTGTGGGTGAGCACAGCCCGTCTGTACGTAGGAGGAACGCGGTGGTCACGGAAAAAGCAGAGTAGGAGGATTCTTTCCCCTCCCCATATAGTTGGTGTTCTCACCCATTTCCGTTTTGTATTTTTTCTCTATCCTGAACCCTCAAGGCATAAGCTGGCTAGAATAATTCAGGTAGAAGACAGAATGATGTGTTCCAGTTCTCCCAGTGACTTCCAACTATCAAAATGAAGTGGCATTGTGGAAACAGAGCAAAGAAAGATCTTAGAAGCATTTAATCCAATGTCCTCACTTTATAATTCAGGAAACTCTAACCAGAGAGATCTGATCCTTCACTGAGATAATCTTTACTTTGTGTTTACCTTAGATGCTATTATGTGAATGGGTGATCTAGCTTTAGCTTGGCATACTCTGAATTTAGTGAAGCAAACTAAATAGACCCAGTTAACAGAAACTGAGTGTACCAGTTACCTACTTCTGTTAAACAAACCATCTCGACACAAACAATAACAACGTAGTACTTGTATTTGTGTGTCCTGCGGGGGCAATTTTGTTCATCTCGTCTGGGCTCACTCATGGGGTCCGGGCAGCTCGTGGCTCGGCCAGGTCCTCATGATCTAAAATGGCCTCATTCCTGTACCTGCAGCCCAAGCTCCTGTGGCCAGAACAACTAGAATACCTAGGACTGTCTCTCCATGCAATCCTTCATTGAGGCTTTCTACATGATGCTGGAAGTATTCTGAGAAGACAAAAGTAGAAGTTGTGAGTCCTCTAGAAGGAGAGATCCAGAAGTCCCAGTAGCTGACTTTTACCACTTTCCTCTGCAGGTCAGCAGGTCAGACCCAAAAGGTGGAGGTCACGTGGGCAGGTCACGTGGCAGGTCAGACCCAAAAGGTGGAGAGACTCCACCTGTTTAAAGGAATGTGTGGGCCCAGGTAATCTCCCACACCCACTGGAGGGTCAGTGAGAGGCTAATGTGATTTCCTTTGCCCTCAGTAGAATACAGCCTCAGGTGAAGCTGACAGGTGAGTCACACAGAGGGAAGCCATAACAGTGTTACGCTCCCACACACAACCCCCCTGGCCTTGCTGTACTCAGGACCATGTGGATAGAACAGGACCAGCGTGTTTCACTGAAAGTCAACTACATTTGGTGAATTTATTTATATTAAGCACATACGCTTATCTACTATGATAAAGTCAGGACCTTCTCTGCTGAGAAAAGCAATTACCTTTTTGCACAGAAAATCTTTATATAACAGCACAAAGGCAATTCAAAAGCTACGGTATCTGGCAAGACTAAGGCAGTTAGGGTGGCTGTTGTCTAATCATGCAAACCTGGTGGAGCTTATCAGAGTATGGGATTAATGATGCCAAAGCCTTGATCCTCAGACTGGCCAACTAATTCCAAGGAGAGGGACGCTTCTTTACATAAGGACAGTCTTGACCATGCCTTCCCCTCCTGAGCTCGCTCTTAGCCTCAACAGAAACAGATAGCATGATTCAATAAATGCATATATTTTTTAGATGACATGTATTCCAATATGTGCTACACAGCTACAAAAAAAAATGAGAACTATGCAGTTTTATCCTTCCATAATTTTTCAAATTAGTAAGGCCACAAAGTAGGATTATTCCAGCAGTTAGTTTACAATGCATAAAATGCTAACATGGTGAAGAGGAAGTATAGGGTGAAAACCACATGCAAAGAAGGAAGAAACTATGCTAGGAGATCTAGAAAGTGTACAATGGTGAGGATGTTTGTACCTTTGCATAGGGCTAAGATTGTTTTCCAGAAAATGGGAGGAACAGTGAGTAACAAAAATGAGTGACCCAGTTTTGTAAAAACATGGGTTCAAATAAAAAGCAAATCCATGGTGAAGAAGAGCAGCCCAGAGCCAGATAATAAAGAATTCACCTTGCTTTAGAAGGCGATGGGAACTGCTAAAAAACAGGGCAATGGAATAAAATAACCAGAGTGGCATTTCTAGGAAGACTGCTCTGACAGGAGTGAGTATAACTGACTACAGAGAATTGGGTGGTTAGAAGAGCAGAGAGGTATCTACTATAATAAACCCTGTGAGAACACTGAAGGCCAGACCTCTGAGGCAGAAACAGCAAAAAAGCACCAATGGAACCTTTATCTTTGTAAGGAGAGATCGGCCTACTTTTTTCAGATACAGTGTGAAGGAAAAAATATGAATCTTATATAAATGTTGAAATGAAGAGGTGACAATGTGAGGAAAACATGGATGACCTCACTATTTCAGTTATCTGGACTCTAGCTTCTGGAGAACGAATTATGCTTTGGCGGGACTTGATGAGTCTGGGGTCTTCACCATGGTGGGTGTATTACAGCAGTAACCAACATGGGCGGGGGAAGCAAACAGTGCTGAGTCAGCAGCTGAGATGAGACATACGATTTTGTCGGAGAATCCGGTTTCACAAGAGTTGGCAAATTCCTCAGTCACACTTGGTGCTCTCAGAAGATGAAAGTAGTAGACAACAGAAATTACCCAGGTTGGAAACTAGAATGAACCAATGAAGCCCTTGCCTATGTGGACATTCTCACCCGTTTACTACAATGGTTGGTCTGGCTAGAATTGGAAAAACCAGTTCAGAGCCCTCAGAAAAGAATCCCAGCTGGGTGTCATTAGCTTTGTAAGGAGCTGGAGCTCCACCGTCGGGTCTCATATGGTACATTGTGCCCAGAAATAAGCTTTGAAATGCCAAGGAACTCTCTTACATTTTGTTAAGAAGATCAAAGACCCTAGTTGAGAACAGGCTCTGGAAATGAGTTCTTTGGGTCAATCCCAGCTCTGCTCGCAACTGGGTGTGCAATCTCAGCCACATGTATATTCCAAGGAGGACTTCCTTGTCTCCTTTGTGGAAATAGTGACAATGCTGATGGTAACGTCCACTCAGCTGTTACGATGATTACATAGACAAATGCTCATACATTTCTAGAATTAAGTACCTAATAAAAATGTTTTATTATTATTACTATTACTTGTTGACCTTCTACAGTTCTTCCCACACTTAGGTGTTCTTGCACATTTATTGTCTAGATTCTTCCCATTTTCAGGGACCCCAAATTCTTTATTCTCATTTATTGGAACAAGTAAAGTAAAAGAAAAGAGGTAAGAGTCATTAAACTTTTTATAAAATAACAAATACTGTAAGCTTTTCCAAAATATGTTAAGTATCTTTCTCACCCTTTTGCCATCATCATAAATAAATAATATTGAGATGTTAATTCTAAAAATAATACTTTGAATGTGTCTAGTTTAATGCTTTGAGCTATTCTGACTTGATTTTTTTCAAGCCTCTCTAGGTCTTATATGCCATAACCTACTTTCATAACTTATTGTAGAGTTAAAATAACCCTTTTGGGCAGAAAATTCTTTTTCATGGCAAAGTTTATTCAGTCAGGCTGGATTTTAATCCCATTTTCTCTAGGTTTGGCTGTAATGCCATTTTAAAAAAAATAGGACTTGTGATAACTGTTATTATTTAGTTTTTGTTGTAAAAAGAACTTCAAATCTTGAAAAATTATATTAACATGTTACAATATGTTTTCTTTTGAGTTAAATTTCATAAATAAGCGTGACTGTTAAAGAAACACTAAAGGGAATGTTATTTCAGGGAATGTTATTCACATAACCCCTGTCATAGAACCTGAAATCAGGATTCTGGCAACATGGGCACGAACTCTGATGCTAATGTTGATATAAGCACATGGCACATTTAACAGTGATTAAGGTGGATAATTTCAAAGACCTCTATATAGAAGGGAGAATAAGCAGAAAACCCAGCAAATTATAAACTTGTTCACTCATGGTTTTTTTTAACAATATTTAGTACTTTGTCTTGTCCCTAAGAAGCATCTAAAACCCTCCACTCTTTTTTGCTGGATAGAAAGACATAAACAGTTAAGGTATTTCAGAATTGTCACTACAGAAGAAAACATATTTGAGATCTAGGAAATCTGCATGAAGTTACCCTGAAAACACATCTCAGATATTTTTATTTTCAAGGACTACTTTCCTATTACAAAGACAAGTATAGTTACTGATACACTGAAATTAATTAATGCTAAAATCCCTCTGTAGACTGAGAAGAATTTAGGTCATTTCAGGGATGGGATAATGTTTTTGTTAATTCTGCAAATCCCACAGGATCCAGGTCAGAGATATACACAATGCAGGGAAGGAAAACATAATTTAGATAATGGTTAAAGATGATGATTATGATGACTACAGTGAAAGAAAGAATGTCTTTTAATTATGCCAATTTATTTTAAAAGTGATTACCATTTGTAAACCAGTAGGTGGAAAGAAGAGATTTCAATAACCAAGCAAGGAGTTTGAAAATTTTACCAAAGTCACTTACAATCTATAGAAGCAATTTTCTCATAGGAGCTAAGTGTGCACCAGTGGCAAACATGTACACAAATATGTGTGCTGTTATTTAGATGGTTTGTGTGTGTGTGCTGTATTTTGTGTACTTCCTCGGGGTGTCATCCTTGGTGTTCTCGCTTTACTGCAACCACTTTATTCCACTGTTCATCAGGTCCAGGAGATATTGTCTCTTGAGGATATCTAAACTCCAACCACTTCTCCCCATTCCAAGGCCAACACGTCCTGCTCTACTTGTACACACCTCATGCCCGCTAGTTCACAGTCTTCATAGTACTCAATGTGATCATTTAAAAATACCAATAAGAGTATGTTTCTTCATACCTAAAGCCATTCAGTGGTTTCCTAAGCAATGAAATTAAATTGCAATATCTTCAGATTGGGCATGAGCTGAGCCTACCTCTATCGTCAATCTAATTTCTAACAAAGGACATGAATAATGTTGGTAGGTGGAACAGATAGTGCTTTTTGCCCACCTCTTATTAATTTACCACTTCTTCCTTATTTCCAGAATACCAATTTTATTAGATTTGGCAATTTTCCCAGCTTCCTTCTAGTGAGCATTGGCTACCAGATCTCAGTCAATAAGATGTAAGTATATGTACACTGAGGGACTTCAAGTTTCTGGATGGTGATGACCTACTCAGAGATGCTCTCCCTAACTACCCTTTACAGAATCAAATTATCTCCTCTTAATTTCTGTTTCAAAATCCTATTTCTTCACAGCATTGATTGCAATTTGTAATTTTATTATGTGGTGGTTGGTTTGTGTGGGTTTGTGTTTCTCCAACTCCTCTGTACATCTTGGGAAAATAATGAATATTTATGACTTATTTAAGTCTGTAGATTGTCAACTCTCACAGTAGTAACACTAGATAAACACTAGTAGACAAGAGAATTAATAAAATAATTACTTTAATAAGCATGCATCAACATTATCAATTACATTATAAATCTATTATGTCAACAGACACTTGTCTCATGTTTATTTTTGGTTATTTAGGTTTGATGATATGGGAAACACAACAGTAAATTCAACTCGCCCTTAAGAAATGCACAGACTAGGCCAAGAAAACACATACACAAATAACCACAAGAGGTGGCAGGTGAACAGGACAGAGCGTGGATGCTGTGGGAGTTCAGAGAGAAACCCCTAATGGGTGAGGTATTTGGAGGCCATCCTGGGAAAATGTTTAAGCTGATGATGATGTTGAGGTCACGTCCAAGGAATAGAAGATGAGGGTGAGTGGGTGGGAGAAAAGCAGCTCAGACAGTGGTCTTAAAAGGCAAGTCCAGAAAGTGGAGGTTGTGTGAGGAAGAAGGAATAACCAATCCGGGGAAAAAAAAGAGAGATGCAAAAGAAATATATCATTCATACTTATGAGCTTCCTATCATTTCACCTGGTGAAGGCCAGGTTTGGCCTAAGGATTAAAGGTCAAGGTGCTCTAATCAAAGTGATATAAGGAGACATAACATGGAGATAGAAGAAAGACAAAGTGGAAATAGAAGATGGCATCCTGCACAGAATCAATCAACACCTTCAGGGTGGGGAGTGTGTGTGTGAGGGTGGCCATATGTATGCTTTGCTCTGTCGATGTCCCCTGCCTCCCTTTGTGGTCATCTGTGTACAAGTTTTTCTTTGGCCGACTCTGTGTGCTTCTTGATGGCCTGGTATACTTACTGCGTCATTAAAATTACTGATTTTCAAATTGGGAATTAGTAAATACAGAAAAGAAAGAAATCAGCTATAAGGGTAAGAACAGAACACAGATGATTAGACACTTAGCAGAAAGGGAAGAGTAATGAAGACTGTGGCTTGCAGAAAGTGTGAGGGGTGATGCCCTTTATCTATGAATGCAGGTAATTCTGAACTCCCAGAGTCCTATTATCCCCTAACACCTTCTGTCTGTGATGGAGCTCAAGTCCGGTCACCAGAAGAGAGGTGCAAAAGCAGATGGAGCTTAGTGTCAAGATTAGTCACCTGTGGAGGGTCTGATGTTGTGAGTGTGTGCACACATGCAGACACACATGCGTGACAAATTTTCAAATTATTATGAAGATGAGTTGCAGTGAATTGTCTATTCCATTTGTGCCTATTAGCTTAAGGGGCTAAGGGCTGGCCTTCCAATGGGACCATGCAACTGACAAATGGGAGAGATGTATGTGCAATGTTATGTGTTCCTATGGACAGGTCTAAGGCTATATTAATGTCATTATATAGAGCTAGATGAACTTCACAGAGGTATATTCATACAGAGACATTCAGGCATATTTCCAAAGACAGTCGTACAGATAACTCCAACCTCTTGTGGACTGGACACCCACAGTGCTTCTGGGGTAAACAGTGGTATTTTTCTGTACATTTTCTAGATACAGAAGTGAACATATAGAGACGCTGCAATTTGCCCAAATAAATAGTTAGTGCTCAAAGTGGAGTGGAACCAAGATTTCAAAACTCATTGAGTCCAGAGATCTCCCTAGTACATTTAGAACAGCAAGAAGACAGTCTGTCTTGCAGCGGGTGAAAGAATGATGAAGGTGGTGTCTCATATATAACACTGCCCTTAATTTATACATCGCTTTTCTTCCAAAGGGTTTTCATATATTATCTCGTTTGTCTTCCAACAACCCAGAAAGATAAGTAGGGATGGGTTGGTTCATCTACATTCTCCACGATGCATTATTTGAGGCAGGGAGCAGTGAAGTCACAGCAAGCCGCTGGGCTTTGCAGACATTAGACGAGAGTCCCAGCAGCTGATTCCCTCCAAGTGCCCTTTCTGATGATCTGGGAAACAGAACTAGAGTGGAGATGGTGGGGTATGGGAAGTGACGTTGGAGAGATTCCAGAAAAGCGATCTAGTTCTGTTATTTCATTGTTACTCTAACACCCTTCCCCAGTGTCTCTGCCCACAGGAATGAGTAAGTAACCAAATCCTAAATGGGGCTTTTCCTGTTGCTCCAAATTGATGAGAAATGCTAATGCTAAGAACAAAAAGAACACATTCAAAAGGAAGTGCAAATCACAAGGGCTCCTCTTCTGCAGAGGCGGTAGCTGAAGCACACCAACCGCTCCAAACATCACTTTAACCTCTTGGCTTATTTTGTCTGCTTATTAAATCAAATAAAAAAATGGAAGAGAGGGAAGAGGTCATCAATAATCATAGCTCTTTGACTTCAAGGCAGACAAAATCTCCCCCATGTCAAACAAGATGATATGAAGGCTATGGGAGAATTCCTGCGGGAGGTTCAGGATTCTAGGACCTCATTGGTTTCTCAGCACAGTGCAGGGTGTTCCTGGTTTTCCCTGTAGCTAATTAAGCAAAGGGAAAGCAAATTCACACAAAAAAACAAAAGGCAAAGAAGGTGACGTCTATATTGCACCTTGTACTACCACCGTATTTAATTCCCATGATCACGTGAACACCTTGGAAGAAAGCTGGATGGCAGCCTCCTTACTAGCACCCCACAGAAGGGGATTATTGGCCCCCTAAGAGACCTCGAATAGCAAGAGACTACCGGATACATGAACAGGATCAGGTCCAGGTGGGCAGGAAGGAGGTCCTCGTGATGCCCTCCAGCAAGCTTACACATGAAAGAACCAGACATGCAACTAGCAAAAGCCACGCCCCAACAAGTAACAGCAATTAATCCAGAGAAAACTGCAACTTCATTCAGAGAATGGACAGCTGGTTTTGGTGTGTGCTTGGTTTTTTTCTTTATTCTCTCTCTCCACCTCAGCACACAAGAAAAAGTGAAGCAAAAACGTGTCCAAAGGCTGCCCACGCGATCCTGCGCTGGGCGCCCAGGTGAGGATACACTGAGCAGAAAGAGCAGACAAATAACTGTGCCCCTCCCCACGGGCCAAGGAGTCCTTGAGGTTGGAAGGAAAAACTTGGTAAAAAGAAATGAGATTAGAGTTTTCAACTGGACAGAATTTGAGGAATGGAAAATGACTTGAGAGTTACAGTATCTGTCTAGGATATTGGTAAGGGATCTGCTACCCAACTGGGAAGAGGAATTTGACATAACACAATAGGGGAGCAAGGACTGGTGAAAAATAAAACCATTTCGTATTTGTTCCCCACTGAGCTGAGCCTTCTCAATAAACTAGACACACGCAGATGTGAAAATCAACTGAGACCATGGAGGCTTTAGCAGTGAAAGAAGAAAATTATTTATGCTTCTCTACAGAGATGATTTACTGGAATAAAAACAACCCATAAGTAATAGGCGGAAGACATACAAAGAAGCTAACATTAGCAGCCCTCTCTTTCAGCAGAATCCGCAATCTTCAGATTCCTACTTTTACACACAGAGGCAGACAGAGCACCCAGAAGAATCTGGAAGGCTTTACACTTGACACTACAAGGAACATTTGTTTCAGACGTGTGGCTACATCAATTAAATGCGATGTGTATTCACAACATCAGTCATTTCACACAGCAGCTTATTATAATGCGTGTGCCTTGCAAGAGCAGTCAAGATTCAGTGAGGCATAAAACCACAGAGCATCATTATAGATCAGACATCACAATTTTTAAAAAATACTATTTTTTCCAATGTTTTCTCTATTCCAAATTACTAAGATGGATCAAAATAATCAATTCTCTTCCTCATTTATGCAGGGTAACACTCTTACTTGACATCGCATCCTGATTAGGCAAATTGACCCTCTAATTACCTTAATTCAACAATAATTTTTAAAAAGTGTTTTCCCACATTATAAAATTATAACTATGTTTTTTGCATAAAATATGAAAGAATAGATGGCTCTAATAAGATAGTGTTAAGAGGCAGCTATTTATAATTTTAAAAACTCATTAATTACATTTCTGCATGAGAATAACTATGGCAAATTATATAAATGAAAAAGAGAAATAAAGTGCAACACTATTCTATAAAGGCCTTTCACTCAATAATCTATGTGCAGCTTAGCACCATTACTCATGGTGTCCAGCGCAATGAAAATATTAGAATTTGTGGGAATTCAATTCAGTTCAACTGAACAAAGATTTCCTTAACATATCCTTTTAGGGGATACAATCTACTGAAGAGTGGTCTTGACTAAGAAGTACAGAGAAGAATAAATAAGACATAGTCAATAAAGAGGAATGAGTGGAATGCATGTAAATGTCCTAAAGTTTGAAGAAATTGCCATCAGCATAATGCTATGCAACAAGCTATTAATTTCCTTTCTAAAGCAAGTTGCACTTGCTCTGTCAGTCAGGGGCCCCGGTAGGAAACAGACAACACGTTCAAATTTGGCTTAACTCAAGAGGGTTCAAGTAAAGGCGGCTCCTAAGGCGTGGGGTGGCATGTGATGCAAGAAGGGCTCATGGGGAAGCACCAGGGAAGGTAGCCATGGCAGGCAGCTGGCCCCTCCCTGTCTGGGAAGGGACATGGGGGACCACCTTTGCTGGGGACCTGCTGAGAGAAGGTGCTGCAGGACTGGACAGGAGCAGTGAAGGAGGGGACGCCATTGACTCCAGAACATGAGCAAGGGTTAAGAGTTGGGATAGGGCAGTAATTGTCAGATTTCGCTCTTGGTCTGTGTCTGATCTCTGCAGGTCCTCACCTTACACTTCATGTGGAGCTGGAAGCAAGGGTGTGTAGGTCCTGAGACGAGAGCAGAGTGGATGGAGATGTGCAGAGAATGCAGGGGGGTGGGCTAGAAAGGGCAGGGCAGACAAGACAAATAGCTGACTTGTTAGAACAGAATGTAGATACAGTAAACCAGACTTTTCTCAATCGTTAGTTTGAAGTTTCAAAAATCTGTTTTGGGCAATGAAATGAGATACAATACAGTATAGGAAAAATTTACAGATTTTGAAGAATGTGTTAAAATACTGGAGGCCTCCAAGAATCTGCTGCCCTAGCACTGAATGTAGCATTGAAAATCCCCAGTCATCAGTTAAAGAAGTGAGTGTATGAAAACATGAGCTTCCTCTGCATGGTGCTCCTTGGAATTGGATAACAGATCTAACCTGCTTTGGTACAAGAGGCAGGTTCTCTTGCTCAGTTCAGTGCTGAGATCTCATCCCTATGCTTGCTTGTTTTTAGTCAACAAAGTTGTACCCATTAGGCATTTAACTGACACATTATTCTACATTCCCTCAGTGATTCAGGAAACATATAGAAGGAAATACAGAGACAGACATATAATTCAGATCAAATTAAATATTGACATTAAGGACAACTGATGATTAAATGTGCTTAGGATTAGGGAAATGAAAGTGAATCGCTGAGGTATGGAGGGATTAACCCCAAATGATTATATCATCAACAGCCTGTTAGTTACTAGATGATGACATGCTAATAACTGTTAACCTTAGGAGAGTTTTCTTAATTGATACTTTGATTATTGATACTTTACTATGAATAGACCATTCCCAACAATTCTTGGCTTTGAAATACTATTGAATCCCTTGAACTAATATCCATAATTTCCTATATTAATTAATCAATTTTTTGTTCTCATTTCTCAAGACAGCGTTGAAGAGAGGGACTACATTTTTAATGGGGAAGGGAAAATTCTACATGTTTTTGCTAATGGGATATGACAAGGCTGTGCTTCTTCTCATGAATGAGTATTAATGATAACAAAAGGGCAAGTTACAGGGCTTTCTCCCCTGAGCTATGCCACACACCTCCATTGAGTAGAAATAAGAAACACAAGATACTCCCCTCACGGTTCTTGTAGGATTCAAGCCATGCTTGCTGAATAGCTACACCAATTTAGGAGATTTGCCATGAGGTCAGATTCTGTGTCATAAGGAATGATTTGTATATGTCACAGACATGAAAGGGAGGTGCAGAAAAATAATGACTGATGCTTTAAACTTGGTTACAGATATTAGCTCTTAAATGTAACCCAGCTATGTGAAAATAAAGTACTCTCTATTAGGTGATTCAATCTAAACAGGAACCACAATATTGCAGAAATGCAAAATTCTAATAGTACCTGGTAGATTGTATTGGATGTCTTTACAATTAACACAATTTCACAGGTAGCTGTGAGTAAGTCAACACTTTACAGAGGTAACAGACACTGTATAAGCACACTTAGAAGCAAAAGGAATCTTCCTGAGGTCACTGGAGAAGGTTAGTGGGTAAAAGGCCTCTTTGGCTGACTTCTCACTCACAGATACCACCCTAAATCCCTGCAGCATCCCTGGGCTGTGGGAAGCTGTCATTCAAAACCATGTTCTCTGCAACTCCCTGGGATTCCTATTTCAGAGAACACAAAGGTATGCATGCAGCAAATGTGAACTAAATTAATAAGAAACACTTTGGAGCCATCCTGAAACCAATAGCATCTTTGTTAATAGAAGGATTCATTTTTTGTGAGTCCTTAGGGAAAATGTTAATTGGGCAGCTAATAAACTTCTTCAACCAAGCCTCACCTTTCAAATTTTATGAGAAAATTCTGTTGGCACCATGCTTTTGCCAAGGTCCCTGGTCTCATAGTCAAATATTTCTTATTGAAGAAATTCCATTAATTTCTTCCTGTATCACATGAGAATCCAAGAGAAAAATAGGATCTTTTCTCTATTTCCTATCATAAAATAGAATTAGCATTCAGAATACTTCTAATTTGCTTCTCTGGGGTAAATGTCCTATCTTGTTATTGATTAACACTTTAGATCAGCCTGTTCATATGTGTGTACAGTTAATATTAGAGGAAGTCTAATTTGACTCCATTCCATCCCCCCCACACACACACACTATCTTCATCTCTATCCAAAAATGAGAACTCGATAGCTCCTGTGTGGTTAACGACTCCGTGATTTTCCAAGCTTAGTGCCACTAGGTCAAAGATGGAGCACACAATTCCTGGAACTTCCCCCAATTCTCTTATCCAGTTTTTCTGCACACTTTCTAATGATAATTTTTTAAATTTATTTTTATTTATTTATGCACACAAGAGCTGGGGTATAGGCCAGAAGTGGGGGCGGGGGGGTGAGAGGATTCATTAGAGACAAAATGGGGAACAGAACAGTTGGATCCACTGAAGTACACTGCTGAGGGGAGCAGCGGGGAGACAGGAGAGGTCTGCTGCGCCCTGTGGGTCAGCTCCCTGGCCAGAGATGGAACTCGTGCTACAGTGGCTGGCAATAGCTTGATAGCACTGAGACGTTAACCCCTGCGCCACCAGGGAGGCCCTTTTCTAACTGTTATTATCAAACTATTAGGCAGCAGTTATTAAAACAATTACATGTGAAGAAACTTGGTGTCTTAGGAACTTTGCAAGTAGCTCAACAGACGAACACCCTGAGCCTATGAGGGTCCTATCTCCAATTCACAAAAGAGAAAACTGAAGCTTAGAGATGTCAGTTACTTTGTTCAAGGTCATGTGCCAGGACTGAAACTCAGATCCACTCTCACCGAGGCTGGTGTTCTTCGCCGTAGTCTCTACAGCCCCAATCACGCGGAAGGCACCAACCTCCCGCAGCAACAGCAGAGACGCTCCACACCAGTGTGCGACTGAGCCAGCCTCAGGGCTCCGCTACCGCACGGGGGTAGATCTCTTCCATTGCTGGGGACGGACAACGATATGTGCTCTCTGGGCTGGGTATCCTTTGTGAATTTAGCCTTGGACTAACAACAGTGAGCCATGGAAATAGAATCCTGAGTTGAATATACCATAGGCTGAGTCACAGGGACAGCTAAGGAGAAACCGATCAGCCACTGTATTTGCTGTCCCCCGTGCTAAGATGCCCAAAAAGAAACAGCTCACCCTGGTCTAAGAAACTCTTAATAAGCAGTGCTGCCCTGCAACCACACCAGTTCTCCAAGAAACAAACAACAGAAATCACTTATGGATACAAAGTATTTTAAGTATTTGCAGTGACTAACACAAACGTTACTATGCTTGCTTCTAGAATGAAAACAGCTAATTGTTTTCTCATCTATCTTCTAGCTCACCCTGTAAAACAAAATCATAATTAAAATTATAAATGACTTGGCATTAAGTGATAATTCTCCTATGCATCTCTAATTCCATCCTCTTTCATTAAATTCTGGTATTTTCAAATGTACCGTCAACTTAAATACAGTGTCTCCAAAACCAAATATTAATGTCTTTCTTTCCAATATTCAACATTTCCGACAATGACATCCCTATTCCCTCCATCATGACATATCAGTAATTAATGTCTTTTTCCCTTCATATTCTAGATAGCGCGTCACCATTTATAAAACAGAAAGGTGTACCAATTCATCTATTTGTTCATTCAAAAACCACATAATCTGAGAGACAGTGAGGCTACGCAGTGGTAAATGAGTCCACCTGTAATTTAAAAGTTATGCAAAGAAACAAAATATCCAAGCTCCTCAAGTAATTGCTGGACTATATATGTTTGTACAAACTCTTACGGGATCAGAGAATTAATGGAAAAGGACGTCAGAGGCCGCTTCCCTCGGGGGGTGCACAGAGCACAGGGAGTAGGAAGAGAATTGATGAAAGGGGAACATAGAAACTGAGACGGGATGCAATGTCCAATTATCTAGGAAAAATTAGGGAAATACAGGACTCCGGGGGAGTGGAGGCGGGTGAAGGGAGGCTGAGATAGAAACCTGGGTCAATTCAGCAAGAGATGTGGGGCTGGGTATTTCTCCACAGGCGACAGTGAGAGAGGAGCGGCACGAGGCGGCGATGGAGGGTAAGGAGAAATGGGGCTGGTGGGGAAGGGGTGACCGAGGCTCAAAGGAGGGGCAGGAAAGGAGGCGGGAAAGAGGAAAAGAGGAAAGGACAAATAAGAGGAAGGGATGTCGGAATGTGCCCACCCCACTACAGTCGCCAGGGCTCACGCTTGTTTTGGGTACACACGGCTCCTCGGGCTAAAACAGCTGACCCCTGGGGGCTCTGATATTTCCCCTGTTGGCCACATTCTCAGACAGGAGGCAATAAAATCCCAAGATATGAGGTGAGCGGCTCCCTCCAACATGTCAGGCAAACATGAGCCCAGCAGATGAGGGCCTGTGTCTTGGCGCGGCTTAGGGCACCGCCAAGGGAACTCAGGATGGACTGTTGATACACCAGCAGGGAAGAGAGTGATTACTGTGACAGTTTTGGAGTTTACAAACCATTTCTTATTTTTCCCTCTCTTCATAAATGAGAAAAGTTGACACCCACGGTTAACTGGGTCGGAGACAGCCAATGTTCAAACCCAAGTCTGTTCCTCACACCCTACATCCATGTTCCAGAGATGAGTAAATGCCTTACAGTAGTCAGTGGCCAGGCCGGGACAACATCCAGCAGTAGGCTTTAAAAAATGAGTCATCCTTGTGAACACAATAACCTCTGCACAATGAGCCCCTTGGAGCTCATCCAGAATTCTAAATCTGTTTTAGATTTTCCTTAAAAATAAATCACTGTGATAAAAGTAGCTCAGACTCTGAATAGATTCCCCAAGTCTTATATCTACAAAATCTAATGCTGTGCATTGAAGAAAAGATTAAAAGATATAATAAAGGCAGCAAACATCCCTTGGATTTGGCTCTGCCGTAGAAGAGTCGAGAGAAGTTGGAGAGGCATTTCAATGAATGTCAGGTTTCCCTCCCCAAGTCCTTATTTCCTTTCTGATATGACTTCATGGTAGGAATATGTGCCTCTGACTGGGCAGCTTGACACATTCTCGGGGACAAAAAAATAGTCCTTCCCACTCCTGTCATCAGCAAAGTGTCTGCTCTCCAGGAAGAAACAGCAGCTCAGTCTTCCAGTACTGGAAACAAGTCCCAAGTACCTGTATGATGTGGGTACCTGCTGCCTTGATAGCCCCAGGAATGGTAAGTACCTCCCAGGATGGCCTAAGTCAATTCCATTCCAACTCCAGCCCTGCACCAAGGATGCACGTGCCACATCTGCCTACAAACACACACACACACCAGGGCAGACAGTGTACTTGTCTTCTGGACTTGAAATACAGAGTGTTTTGAACTGAATCATTTCTTTCTGTTGCCAAAACAGGGATCAGTCTCAAAAAACTGCAGGCTCCAACAATTACTATTTTGAAAATCTGACTTTCTGTTACACAGCAGAGTGGAAAGAGCTCTGACTGAAGAGCCAAGACCTGTATATGTCATAAATTCTATTTTTGCATCTGGATTGAATAGATTGGTGCCCTTTCATAAAGCAGAAAGTGTTTGAAAAGATGAATAGAGAAACAACGTCTGACCTTTTAAGGTTCTGAAAACCCAAGATCATAAATCTGAAATACTTAGAGAAAAACACATTTTAGTGAAATTGCTAGAATTGCTCCCTTTGAGGCCTAAAATATACAACCAAAACACTCTCACAGTAAAATATAGTAAGATATCTGGACAAAAACGACTATTTACCGCATTCTTTATGGTCACTTAAAGCAGAGTGATTAGGATGGTACAGACGCTGAACCTCAACGTTCTGGCTCAAATACAGGCAATTCTGCTTAAGAATTTTGGACCTTTCTGTGCCTCAGTTTTTTCATCTGGAAAATGAGTATGGTAACAATAGTATTCTGTGAAGATTAAATGAGCAAATATGTAAACAGTGTGTGATACAGAGCAGTGACTTTAAGGGGTTGCTGTTCGTATGCTAAGAAAGATGATGATCACATATTTACACTACAAAGTAAACCTTCCTAAACATAAATACATAAGGTAAAGAGTTGTTTAGGGCAGGCTAGCTTTTGTCATATCTGCACTCGAGATCCTTTCTGCAGAAGCATTAAAACAAACGAAAAAATAAACAACTTTTCAAGCCTCTCTGGTGGTACAAGGGGTTAAGTCTTAGCACTATCAAGCTATTGGCAAGCACAGCAGCACGGGTTTGATCCCAGGCCAAGGAGCTGAACCACAGGGCGCAGCAGACCTCTCCTGTCTCCCTATTGCTCCCCTCAGCAGTGTATCTCAGTGGATCTGCCTATTCTGCTCCCCACTCTGTCTCTGGTGAAACCTCTCATCACCGCCCCTACACCTCCAGCCTACACCCCAGCTCTTGAACGCATAAATAAATCTTTAAAAAATAAAAATAAGTATAATATAAACAACTTTTCCAAATTTAATTATGGTGCTAAAATATAAAGAAATATTCCATGATAGCGATTTTATAGCTGTGACAGCCACTGGCAGTGCTGGTGGCTCTGACATTTCAGACACGACACTAAAAGATGTCACCTATCACCTCATCACCCGCATCACATTTACTCTTTTTATCATCATATTCACCCTTATTATACCACTTTCCTGCTGAATGGTGCAGGAGCCGGCCCGTGCTTACAGAACCCACGTGTGGGGCCTGGAGAGAAACCCTTGCTCACAACCGTAACCATAATGTCAGATTAGTATTTGTCATAAGTAGAGATGCATTTTTCATTTTTCAAGCTAACATTTTTCCTAATAACTTTATGCATTGATCTGGGTTTCTTGGCAAAATTCATCTGGGTAGACATTTTGGAGGATGTAGAATAAGGAAAATCTCATTATTTTTCAAGGTTCTGACTTTGAACTAAAAAGGCTGTGGGGCTTTCCATCTCAAACAACTTTTGAGAATGTATGAGGGGTGAGAACAGAAGCCATACATGTCAGTTCCAGTATACTCTTTATGTTATACTTCCACATTATTTTCTTTCTCATCATTATTTTGGATTTCTAGTCTTGTCAAAGTAGTTGAAATAATCCCATTATTTATACCACTATAAACATTAGGGAATAATTAGGTGACACTTATCTTTCCTAAGGAAACCATACTGCTGATGATTTTTACATAGTATAATTTTTTCCCATCACAATCTCCAAACATGGCCTAAACAGTAATTCTCAAGTCTACTTATACCCAAATGAGATTGGTTCAGGATAGCATTTCATTATTTCTCATATGGTAAACTGATTCAAGGGAGGGATGTACCATAATTACTGCTGCAGAATGATTTTAAAATTAAAAATCAAATCAAGAACTTTTACCAAGAAATCTCCAGCTCTCTGTCCTGGAATCCTCACTATCCAGCACCCCAGACTTCCTGGGGACTCCCTCTAAAAATGTGTTCAACTTACCCCAACCTAAAACACCTTTCTGTATGCTCCACTCCACCCCTCTTCCTTCCTTTTTTTCTGCCTGGTCTTTACCAGCTCTGCTCTCACTGATTCCCTAATCCTTTGGGTTCTAGCATCTCCTCAGCCCCTTACTACTTTCTGAAAGACATGTCACCTCCTAAATCATCAAATCCAACCACCTCTTTTTCATCTTCCTTGATGACTTTGTAGATTTAGGCAGTATGGACCTTCCCCTCCATATTTAAACTCTCCCCTAATCTGGCTTCCTGGACACTTCACTACCTGGTTCCCTTCATTTCCAACTCCCCTTCCACCTCCCCTTTAATGCTCTCGCTTTCTTTTTTTCCTATCTTTTATTTATTCAACACAAACTTATTCAGGAACAAACAGTGGGCTACAACCTGGGGATATAAAAACAAACAAACCTGTTCCTGCTCCAGGAATTCACCCTCTGAAGGAGAGCTGGCCATGGAAACCAAGGACTATGTACAGAGAGGGAGTGTGAGGTTACAGCCCTTACTCCAGCTGGGACCAGCTGGCCAGCAGAGCAACCCCACTTGAGAACTCCTTAGAAGCTCAACTTTGTAGTCCGCAGCCCAAATCTGCCAAAGCAGAAAGCTTAGGTTGTTTTTTATAAAATTGCGGTTAAAAAAAATACATATCACCTTAACCATTTTTAAGTGTATGGTTCAGTAGTGTTAAATACATTTGTTAAGGAGATCTCCAACACATTTTCATCTTGCAAAACTGAAACTCTATACTCACTGAACAACCACTCCCTTCGTTCCCCTCTCCTACATCTGATAGCTGCCATTCTACTTTCCATTTCTATGAATTTGACACTCTAATACTTCATAGATGGATGACCACACAGTATGTGTCTTTTTGGGATTGACTATTACACTTAGGATAATATCCCCAAGGTTCATTGAACTACAGCTTGTAACAGAATGTCTTTCCTTTTTTTGTGGCTGAATAATATTCTACCATATGAATCAATCATATTGTGCTTATCCATTCATCCATCCATGGATATTTGGGTTGCTCTCACGTTTGGCTATGGTAAATAGTGCAGTTTTGAACAATAGTGTGTTAATCTCTTTAAGTCTCAGAAGTGGGATGACTAGATCACATGATAGTTCTATTTTAATGTTTTTTAGGAAACTCCAGATTGTTTTCTATAGCAGTTGTACCATTTTGCATTCCCACCAACAGTGCACTTGAATTCCCAGTTCTCTATATTCTAACTATGGAAAAATAATACAAGTTATTCTCTGGGATTTTTCTACCATAATTATGTGAGGTAGTTCATCATCTTTCATTGAGACCTGGTCATCTTTCATTCTTCCAGTGTCATTATTTCTCAAGATTCTGACTTTGATCATTTTCTCCTATTCTTCTTTTTTGATTCTCTCATTTTCACAGGTCGCTTCAAAGATGCCTTACAAATTTTTATTCCAAATCTTGTGGCTAATTGCCTTATTCAAAAGTCATTTCTAACTTGCTTCTTTTTTGCATATCCCAGAAAAATTGGTGTCCAGTTCCCTGCCATAACAGGTCCCTACATTTCACAGCAGGAAGCAGAAGGAACAAATGAAATCTTATAGCTACAAATTATTTGCAATTATTGGAATTTAATGTCATTTATTTGTTCTTTATTTTCTGAAAAGTCTCAGAATAGGCACTGCTGCTAAAGAACAAAGTGATACGTGTAGCTGTAAAGTAACAGAATTCTCTTCTTCAACCTGTCGACCATTAATGCCCACTTACACTCTGGCCTCAAGTCTAATTAATTAGTGACACTTAAGTCTTCTCTTTAATGTTTCTAAGAATCTAAATGGTTAAGCAATTTTCCTCACAAAAGTGGCCTTTTACTATTTTTAGGTCTCAAAATTTCCTTCAAACAATCTCATCTAGTGAAGCATTTGCGCATTCCATGAAGTCAGGATAGAGAAGGAATATCTTGCTAATCTTTTGTCTAACAAATGTCATTAGTAAGAAAGCAAAGAAAGATTGGGAGGAAGGTCAGAAAGAACTCTTTATTAGCTGCTTTTCCTTTCTGCCGCTTCCAACGTCAAAGAATCCAATAAAAGCCTTTCATTTGGGGCAGTTTGATGACTGTCTCAAAATTCAAGCTGGATAGTAATTCGGATTTGAAAGAGAAAATGAGGAACAGGTGCCTCACTGGTCAGCCCATTGGGTATAAGTGCGATTTGAAAAAGTGGGTCTCAAAGAAGAGGGTTTTTTCTCTCTTATTCTTTCTCAGGAGTGATTTCAGGAGAAGACAGACTCTGGACAGCCGGCTGTTTGTAACCCAAGTCGGAAGATGAGAATCAGGTATCAGAATGACTTAGAATGGAAAGCGTGGGCATGCTTTTCACAGTTTCTCTCCCCTTTTGGAAAGACATTTCTCAAGAAATGAATGCTGGAGTATCAGCAATGATATACTAAATGATATACTAAAATAAAAACAGAGAAAACATTTTTCTTGAAAGTAGATTCTTAGTCATCACCATTCATAAGCTTCAAAGGGAAAGAGCTCTTGGTATCCCTGCTTCGGGCCGGCCACCAGCCCCCCATGAGAACACAGCTGAGATACCCAGAAGGATCGACTGACTGGGAACATGCTGGACCTCAAAGAGTCTTACGCCATGAAACCACAAAGGCTTCTCCTGCAAACACACCAGAAGTGCTCATGAAGGACACCCTTGGGGGCGAGAATAATGCCACAGTGACCCCCTGTCAATGCCTGCATCTCTGTTGCATCCTGAAGCACCCCAAACGCTTTGAAGTATGATCGCCTGTTTTCTTCCCTGCCATAGAGCACATCTCTGGCCTCCGTTTTAGAGCTGGGGAAATAAGGCCGCCCGAAAGATAACTTGTCCAAAGTCATACAACTAAGGAGCAGGTCTGAGATGAGAGCTTCTGGTTCTAGCTGCCATATTCTTTCTGTTCTTCGATCTCATCAATGCTGAGAAGGAATAGGGAGGGAACCCATTCATATCCCTAATCCAAGTTTGACAGTGTCCTTGCCTAGTTCTTCCAGAAGGCTCTCGGGACTCTTGTGCCGCATCCAAGAACCTTCGGGATTTTCGAATGCCTCCCGTGGTCTATATAACAGTTCAGCTGCAGTTTGGCATCATGTTTTCTCAGATACTTGTTAGGTAGCAAGTTCAAAGCTACAGCAGTTAAAGTAAAGGAAAAACAGCTATTTATTCCGCATATGTGTAGAGGAAGCAGAATGAGAAGGCAATAAAACAGAATCTAAAAGAGGTGCTTCTGCCCTAAGCCCACATTGGCTGAAATGGCTGTCTTTGCAGAGAGAAGAAAATGTCTCTGAATATTAATATGGCCCTAAGGGTATTTTTGCTTACAAACAAACTTGATTCTGGAATTAAGTCTGAAGCCTCACCTAATGTACACATATACACAAATGTGGGTTTTACTCAGCGCACATTCCGACTTAGAGACGTGTGTGTGTGCGCGCATATGAAGGACATGTCCAGACTCTCATCTGAGGCCCAGTTTCCTTCTGGCTCTGGGGTCAGAGCAAGCTGCTGCAGCACACATTGTCCTAGCTCAGCTTACATGCAGGGATGAAAAGCAAACGATGTAGTTGTGACAGTTGTTTCGCATCCCTGCGCGGGGGAAGGAAGACAGTTGAGGCGGCTGCGCTGGTGTTGACACTTAAGCCCTGTCCGATTAAGGTTTTCTTGGGCAACTGCTCGCACACATTCCAGAACTTGAGTCTGACTATTGGGGCTTTTTCCAAAAAACCGAAATGGCAGTTTAAATAATATCAGCCTATTATTTAAAATGCTAACATTCCTATAGACCCCTGTTTGATTACTGTGCCTAAGAACTGCTGCTCTGTCACAGGTACAAACGATGATCCTATTTTTCTGCAAAAGAGCAAAATCTTGGGGAACCGACACACCGAATTCCTTGGGACGTGATATAAAGGCGATCTGCCACCTCAGACCTCAGAACTCCGCTCCAGCCTCTCTGAAGCACGTCTGAGAAGACAGCTTGACTTAATGCCATAAAACCGAGTAATCCGACGCCGGCAACATGAGAAGAGAATCTTTGTGATGTGGAAACAGATGTCCCCGAACGTTTTTCAAAACGTGACATCACCTTCTGGGTACTCACGGCTTTTCTCAGTGAGTTTAAAAATAATTTTCACGTGAATTTAAATACCAGGCTGAACCTCGTTGTAATTATCATTCCATTCAAATGACTCGCAGAAAGCCTATGTTTCTGTAGAATTTCCTTTTGTTCCCGCTGTGCAGCGTATATAAACTTAGGGAAATTAAGAGCTATTCCTAGCCAAAGCCGACTAACCTTTTAAATCACTAGTTTCTGCTCCTTTCTAATCAGAAGAGATGTTTTTGGCAGCACGTCACATTTCAGCTTTGCAAAACTGAGCAGGAACGGGAAGCCGAGGCCAGACAAGTCCTGATGCCCAGGCGGCCTCATCCAGGCTCACTCCCATCAGCCTGGGGGCGCCCCAGGCTTCCAGCTGCCCCAGCAGCTGCATCAGAAACACCACTTCCTGGAGGAGGGGCTGGCAGGCGGGGGCAAAGGCCTCAGGCACTAGGCAAGTGGCCACCCCCGGGGATCCTTAAAAATTCTAAGAATGAGGTGACTATCCCAGAGACGAGGGTAACAAGTGAAGTAGAAATCAAACCTCTCAGCTCACACTCCAAGCTGGACGCATAAATCTCCTAGCTCTGACGGCCGTTAGCAGGTAAGCAGCAGCAGGCGCCACGGTCTGCTTGGAAACATGAATTCAACGTCCTGGGAACCAACTCTAACAGCACCCGAAGATGAGACTCTGGCTTGCAACTGCGGATCCCGGAGTCCCCACAAGTTTATTTCAGGGGGTTCCCTGGTTGTCTTCAAGTACTGAAAGTGATGGCCATTTTCTTCCTCTGCTGCTCCATTTGGCCCTGATGGTTCTCTTTTTTTCTTTCTTTCTTTTCCCCCACGTATTTAATGAAAGCAACATTGGTTGAAAATACCATGAAGGTTTCTGGTGTGCAGTATTACAGATTAACATCTGCGTATGCTGCGGTATGTCTTTCCATCCTTCACCAAACTCTTACTTGACCCCTTTACCCAATTTATCCACTCACCTCCCTCCTTCCCTTCTGGGAACCACTATTTTGTTCTCGCAGCCCAAGAGTTCCTTTTGCTTTGTTCGTTCCTTTGTTTTATCTACCAATGATGAGTAAAGTCACCCGGTGTTTGTCTTTCTCCATTAGACTTATTTGCCTTAGCACGAGATCTTCTAGGTCCATTCATTTTGTTGCAAATGAAAGGATTTTGTCTTTTTTATAGCTGAGTTGTATTCCGTTGCTCATGTATTAATAGATGACATCTTCTTAATCCACACCTGTGTTAATGGGCACCGAGGTTGTTTCTAGCTCTCTCGGGGTTATTGTGAATAATGTGGCAATGACTGTGGACATGCATATAATTCTCTGAATTGACATTCTTGTACTCTTTGGGTAAATACCCAGAATTGACACCATTGGATTGCATAGAATTTCCATTTTTAATTCTTTGAGGGATTGTCGACTTGCTTTCCATAGTGGCTACACCAATTTATATTCCCACTAGAGTGTACAAAGGTTCCCTTCTCTCCACATCCTCCCCAACACTTGTTTCTGGTCTTTGTGATAAAAGCCATCCTCACAAGTGTGAGATGAGAGCCTGCGGTGGCCCCGATTTGCATTTCCCTAGTAACATGGGATGGTGAACATCTCTCTATCCAAGTCTCTTTGGTCTTGGTGGTGTCTGTCTGCTGCCTTCAGAGCCTGCAGGTTCCCTGACAGAACCCAGGCATGGGAGCCCCTGCCTTGCACCCACAAGAATTTTCCAGACTTCACGGCAGTCCCCTCCCCTCCCGTATGAAACCAGCACGCAAATATGACACTGCTTTCGGGACGATGCATTTCGTTTGCAAGTAACGGGAATGGCATTCACCTTTTAAGCTGTATTTATCTTATTTCATTAAAAATACAGAACTCTCTGAAAATTCATTAACTCTTTTATTATACTATAACTTTTAACTCTCCTTTTCCTTCCTTTTCTCTCCCCTCCTCATTGATATTTTTCCTCCCATTCCATCCACTGCATTTATTCTCCTTCCTTTTCTATAGACTCCTTGTAGTCATCTACAGTTACATGTTGCTTAACTATGAACACAATGCACACTCATACATAGGGATATTTTGTGGTTCTTTTTTAAATGGAATTATGTTGCACACTGTTTAATAGTCCATCTTGATTTTCTCAATTATGCACCACCACCCAGAGTGTCATCCAAGTTTGCTTACTCACTATTCAGAACCCTCAGCACTTACACCCTTCTTTTCTAAGGTTTCATAATATCCTTCATTCAGATACATGAGATGTTTTCAGATATTCCCCTCTTAAGAAGCATTCACTCTGCTCCTAATTTTTCGCTATTATGAGTAATGATCAAAGGTCCTTCTCCAAATAGTCTTAAGTACTGATGTTTTACTTCTACGAGCTTGATAACTAGACGTGATATTGCTAAATCAAAATGTATGTGTACTTTTAATTTTAATAGATGCTGGTAATTTTTTTTCAGTTGTAAAATTTTACATTCAATCAGCAATGTATGAATAATGGTCCCCCACATTCTTGCCAGCAATAATCTTACAAATTGTTGCAGTTTATGCAGTTTACGTAAAAATTGATAAACATGTTGCTATTTTATGTTTCTAAGAAAAAAAGACAGCTAAACCTATTTTTCATGTTTCTTAATCATTTGGGTTTATTTTTTAAGAATCTACTCTTCGCATATTTTGTTCAATTCTTGACCCTTCTAAACTTAGAAGAATTCTTCAAATATTAGAGGGAGTAGTCCATCTAATGTGATTTGCATGTCATTTTCCATATTCACTTTTTCTCATGTTTATGCTGTATAGCCCCATATAAAATACGCAGATTTTGGGCCTCCCTGGTGGCGCAACGGGTTGAGTGCAGAACTATGGGGCTGTCCAGAGCCACTGCAGCACAAGTTCAATACACATCAGGGGAGCTTCCCACATGGCGCAGCAGAACGCTCCTGCCTCACCCGCTGCTCCCCTCAGCAGTGTGTTTCAGTTGCTCTGCCTGCTCTGCTCCCCACTCTGTCTCTGGTGAATCCTCTCACCACCCTACACCTCTGGCCTACACCCCAGATTGTATGTATAAATAAATCTTTTTGAAAAATGCAGAGTTCCACATATCTAAATACCAGCATCTTCTGGATTCCCATTCTTGTTTGTTTGTTTTTTTCTATAATTCCATTATGGTTATTTATATCTTTTACATTTTGTATTCCCCTTGGGTAATCCACCACCAATTCACCCGTGACCCATCTCCATGGTCCCTTGTGTCCTTTTCTACTCCATTTTGTGCCCTTATCCTCCCCCTTCCCCTAGCCACCCCCAAGAATTTTCCCTGTTCCTAGTCTCTGAGATTATCTTACAGCAGTCTTAATGTAATTTAGTTTATACAATTAATTAATCCGCTTGAAATGTACTTTCATACATGAAAAGTGAATAAACTATATTATATTCTTCCTGATGTCTAGTCATTTAATCAGCATTTTGCTATTAAATAATCGATTCTTTGCCTAGTATGAGAATACCATCTAAATGATAGAATTAATTATCATGTATCAGGAATCCACTTACCAAGTTGAATTCTGCCTCACTTTTCTGTTTCTCTACGCATATGTTTCTCTAATCATATGATCAAATCATACAACCTGATTCCAAAGGCTTTGTGTTATGTTTTGATGCCTGTTCACAGGAGTCTTACTCACTATTCTTTTCAAAAACATCCTTGATTGTTCTTGGATATTTAAGTAAATAAATTCTAAGGTCATTTTATCCACTCCCCAAAACCTCTCCATAAAAAATTACATTTTATATTTTTCTGTAGTTACATTAACTTTCTCAATTGAATGTGAGATGATTTCTATTTTGTATTTAAAATTTTCCTCCAACAAGGTTAAAGAGTAACTGTTCCCCACGTAGGCTGTTCCTAGGTCTCATCTAACTTCTTAAATATCCCTTATGATAAGGGATGAGAGCACTTCCTAAGTGGGCAACCATCAAGTTAGATTTGTGTAGACATGACGAAACTCCAATCAGCGGACTCACTAGTCTCAAACTAGATCACCCTGCAGTTGCCCCCACTGCTCTTCTCAAGATATAAATCCATCAACTCTCAAAAAAAAGAGTGAGAAATTAAAAGCAATTTGAATGTTCAATGGACTCAGTAAGCGCCTGGCATTCCCTTAAGAAAAAGGCCAATCCTGCTTCTCTGTCGACGATAAATTTGCCCAGTTTTGAAAAGAGAATGGGACATAGTCTTACTTCATTATTTGTATTTTAAGTGGAAAAATGCAAATTAATTTCAGGTGTATTTTTAAACTGCCTTAAATAATGCTTCTATGACTCACAGGTATATGGACAGCCAAGGATGAACATACTGAAACAGCAGTCAGGCTGATGTCCATGAGGTAGGAATGTGACTCTCACAGTCCAACGGCCACTCAGCAACAGCCACAAGCTTGGAAGGTTGTGTCCATGAGTAAATTGTTTTTCTGATTTCACTGTCAAAAAGTCAGTGGCTTTCCACACAAACATCGTTATTTTCTTCTGAAAGTGAGGAGATCTCAATGAAAGACTTGTCCTCTACTGTGGGAGCTCAAACAAAAACCAAAGCCAGAGAACATCCCTGAGAGGAGCTAGTGAGCTAGTGCTATGTGAGTGCTGGTGGAGGGGGAAGCTCAAAGAGAAAACAGGAATAGGACAGAAAGAGAAAAGCAAAGCAAAAAGCAGCCTAAGAGTGTAGAGCACGCGATATGCAAATCACAGAGAAGGGGAAATAAAAGATAGAGATGGAAATGCAAATATATAGGGGGCAGCACATGCTCCAGGAAGAACTTGAATATATAACACTTCTGCTTCTGCTTAAGATGCTAGAGACTATCTCCCTATAGTAGCACTGGGAAGTCAGACACACTACGACAGCTTTTGTAAAACCCAATCCAAAGCCCAGAGTGTAAGTAATACAAAATGTAATGAAATCCAGAGAGGAACAGACCTTTCCCAGAGGGAAAAATACTCATGGCTGATGTCATTCCTGGCTGATCAGCTACAAGAGGAGAATCTTCCATAGAAACCAGCTGAGACTTGTAATGAACTTTCTTTTAATGCAAAAAAAAAAAAGTATATTATCAAAATCCAAACCATATGAATAGATGATGCTTTGACTTGTGACATTCTCCCTTATCAAGCAATGATTCTTTTTCAGAATAAGTGTCTCCTACATTGATTGTCTTAATGCTGAAAGTCAAATTAGACTAACCGTGTTCCTGTTCATCTTGGTCCTAAACCTTGATAATCTGGTTGATTATCTTTAGCAAATTCACTATCTCTAGTTTATTGGTCCAATATACTCATTTGCGTTTTCATTTCAAACGTTATTATTTCTTGGATTAAAAACCATTTAGTTTATTTTCAAACCTTATGTGTTTCTTGTCCTGTTTTTTATCAAATGTTCTCATTTTGCCTATTTCAAACCTTTTAAAACGTTTCATATGACTTCCGTATTTTCAGTTCTTTGATGGTACATTCTTTTCATTTATTGAGTCTTCCCTACTGTTGGGAAGCCATGTGAGTTTTTTGATGAGATACCGTGTTCTAACTGTGTGCAGGCTGACTTTATCACTAGTTTTGTTTATTTAGCTTGGCCATTCTTGGTAGTCCTGTTACCCTGTAAGTGGGTAACTGTGACCTATCTCTAATTACTGAAGCGAGAGAGGCCAAAACTCTGTGTGATTGAGATCTTTTCTCCAGGATTCAAAGCCTCATACATGCTAATATTTTGAAGCTCCATTTTTGCTTTTCGCTCTTTGGTTTAGGTTTAGGCATTTTTAGCTTTTATTTCACATAGTATTCCGTGTGTTACAGACAAAGAGGAATCTCCCATGTCAGTTTAGCATGCTATATTGACTTCAATTTGACTTGAATCTAATTTTTACAAATTAAAAAAAATCATCATGCATCATATTTGCTTGATGCTTACTTGAATTCCTATATGTGGGTATTTTAGAGGGAAAAATATCCAAGGTAAATTTTCCTATAATTTATACGTGTAAGGAAAAATTAATTTTTCATCATTCAGATATAAAATTCATTTCAAGAGATCAACATTTTATTTAGTTTGTCAGCACTGAAATATGGTGAATTTTTCAAGAAGGATTTTAGTTTCATTTTTATTTAATAAACTTTTCAATGAGCACATTGCCCCGGCCTGAGAGATCTGAATCAATCCTGAAGAGCTCCAGCTCGTCCAGCCCCTTCTCCTTCCCACAGGGCTCTACACCACACAGGAGGGCGTGTCAGTGAAAGTGGTGGGAGGGAGAGCTGGGGTAGTCCATGTGTACAGCAGGGCTTTTCCCAAGAAACGGGCAAAGAGCAGAGGCTGATTCCCTCATGATCTAGAAGCTTGGGAGAGAGGTGGGAAAGCTATAGAGTCCAGAAGCTCATCCAAGGCTGGTTCGACATATAAAAATGTGTTAATGTAATTCACTATGTTAATAGAATAAACAAGAGAAACATTTAAGCATCTCATTCCAAGAAATCATTGGACTAAATTCAACACCTTTCATGATAAACACACACATATAATTAAGGAAAGAAGTTAAATTTCTCAATCTTCTCAATCTCAATTTTCTCAATCTGATACAAAGAATCTATAAAATATAAAAAACCTACAATTAAGGGTATACATAATAATAAACTTTTAAATTAATTAAACACTTTTCCCCCAAGACTGAGAATGAAACCAGGATATCCATTGTTACCACTTCCATCAATATTGTACTGAAAGTCCTACCTAGTCCGTGCAGCATGACTGGAAAAGGAAACATAAATCTTTCATTATTTATAGATATCATAACTGTGTATTCACAAAGACCTACGGGCTCTGCCAAAAAGAAAATCCTTTAGATCTAAAATGAAAATTTAGGAAGACTGCAGGATACAAACTCAATATACAAGGATAATTGTATTTCTATCTATTTGCAAACAACAATTAGAAAATATATTTCTAAAAAGACCTTGCATGTTCAAACACACACACACACACACACACACACACACACACACACACACACACACACACACACAAATCAAATACACCTGGAAATAAGTCTAAAAATATCACAACCTATACACTGAGCATAAATACAATGCTTATAAAAATTTCAAGTCCCAAATAAATAGATCTCACCTACCATATATACAGATTCATAGACTCAATATTGATAAAATAGTTATTGACTACAAATTGACCTAGAGATTCAACACAATTCCAATCAAAACCACAACAAGCTTTTTGAAAAAATTGATAACCTGTTCTATAATCTGTATGGAAAGGCAAAGTCTCTGGAACAGACACAAGCAAAACAAGCAAACAAAAATCTCCAATAAAAAGAACAAAGCTTGCAAAGACAGAAGATTTAAACTCCCTCATTCATGATCTACTATTAAAGCCACAATAATCATGTTGCTGTCGAGAAACTACAGAAGCAAATCAATGGAACAGAACAGAGCAGCTAGAAATAGACTCACATGTATCAATAGACTATTGACTTTCCACTCAGGCACAAACGAAATTCAGTGGAGAAAATAACCTTGATCGCACCCTCACTGTGCTCACAAAGTTAATCTACCTTAAACATAAGTGTAAAATGAACTACACAAAATTTTTGAAGGAAAATATTGCTAGGGCCCAAAAAATACTAACTATAAAAGAAAAAAATGATAAACTGGACTTAATCATAATTAAGCATTTCCAATCAACAAGATACATCATTAAAGAAACTATGAGGCAAGTCAAAAACGAAAAAAAAAAACTTTGCAACACATATTCAACAGAATGTATCTTCTATACAGAGAGGAAGGCTCATGACAGAATCCGTAGCTCAACAGGAGTGTTACACTTAAACTTTCAAGAGTCAGTGTAGAAAATCAAGCCAAGGTGAAATTATTTTATTTTCCATAGAAAAACATATAGACTGAACTGGATATTTCTGTCACGGGAATTGTACTTGACTGCCTTGGACATATAACACACAAAACGAAATAAATTTACATCCAGTCTTGATAAGGTCACTTTTTCTGAAAGGTACAAATGTTAGTAACTGATAGTTAAAAGAACTCTGGGACATATATCCTCACCTGAGAAATGTTTAGTGTCTACCGGACCAGGGACTTTGTCCTTTAAGCCAAATATCTAACAAGTTGGGGTTGTTAGATATTTATTACAGCAAATATTTATTGACCCACCAAGAGCAAAAGGAATGAGGTTGATGTGCACTCTTGCAAAAGGCATATAAAATACCTATTTCCCCACAGGTTAAACCAATTTTGTGGCCTAATCAAATGTTTGCAGATTGATGTCTGTCTTCAGTTGGGTACTGAGAGTGTTTTGAGTGTAGAACCTTCCAAAAACACTTCTTGCATGGGAGAAGAGAGAAAGAGACACAAAGATAAATGACTACGGTCTTTATTTCAAAAATTTTGCATTTCTGAATTTTTGTTGCAGCATCTGAAAGACCCAGATTCCCAGCTTGCTTCCCCAGGGCTGAACACTGTAAATGAAGTGTTAAAAACACCTTAACTATGTTGTTTCAGCTTCCAGGAGTTTTAAAATAGAGCATGTGCCCAGCATGGCTCAAGGAGACAGCCACTTCACTGCGTGCCATAGTCACAAAGTCCCACTGCATGAAGACTGCACCACCAAACCTCTGCCTTGAGAGCAGCCATTCTGAGGTATTAGGTAATTCTTCATGGTGAAGAAAATAAGGAAGAGGTCATTCCAATAAAGCCCCTCTCACATCCCCCCATACTCTAGCTCTACTCACAACAACCGGGCATTATCAGTCCATCCGCCACAGAGGGGAATGACCACAATCAATGGGAAGAATGAGGAAACAATAGTCATTCTGAATCAACTAACACTCTTCTCTTTCCTTACAATGATTAATTGCACTTCTGCTGAAATGACTCAGTAAGAGAATCAATCTTAGATTCAGTTGTTTCAAGAAACACACAAATGTTGGCTAGATATTAACCGCATCAAGGGCACAGATGGAAGATTATAGCTTCCCTTTAAAAATATCTAGTATCAATTAAGTATGAAGATGAATGTGAAACAAAATAACAAGTTATCTGACTGGTTAACTCAATGGGAAAAGACAAGTAACTTAGTCACCCAATCAATGGATTAGTACTCAAACAATATATAAGATCTCTTGGTCCCGGGTCAGCCTAGTCTGATCAAAGGTTTGCTAGGAGCAAATATTCATATTACTTTTAATATGAATATAATTTATTTATTTTCAAAACAAATATATATTTGTCATCTGATTTCTTATGACTTAAAGTATTACAGTCAAGTTACGGAAACACCCTAAGTGCCCGATGAGGAGATAACACTGAGTGAAGAAGGAAGGAGGAGAAAGCAAGCACTAGTGTACTGCACTCACGTGTGTAATACAGACTGAAAAAAAAGATGAACTGACAAAACCAAACCAAAACAAACCCTAGAAATATGAACGCAGAGTTGAAGCCATTAGAGGGGGAGGGGGAGTGGAGTGGGCAAAAGGGGAGGTGGCCCAAAGGACTGTGGGTACTTTGCTGGTGGGGTGCTGTGGTGACATGCATCTGAAGAGGTATGAACCTGTTCCCCTAAATCATATGCAGTGTTGAAAACCACTGTTACCTCTATAAAGAACGATAATATAAAAAGAAATTATTTATTAAAAATAAAAACTGTCTACTTAGTTAAAAAGAAAGTATTATAATCTCAAAATTTTTAAGTTATATGCTCATAATTATAAACTATCCTTTAAAACGACTTGCCACCTCTTCCCTTTCCCATGACCCCTACCCCAAAGAAAAACGTAAGAAATGAGAGAAAAGGGGGCAAGGAGAAAGACTCCAAGCCCATGGGGACAAGTAGCATATTAATGACTGGTGTTTCTATTTACACTTCCATCATGAGAGCTAATTGTTAGTTATTTTAAGGAAGAGGTTATGCTTTAATTAACAGCACTGGGTAAATGAAAGTTGGTTGCATTTCTTAAGTACGTGCAAATTTCACAAGTCTTATGTCACAGCAGGCTCCCAGTTGATCTAACACTTTCATGTGCTAACACCTCTGATCAAGGAAGAAAGTCTTTAAAAGAACTCCCCCTCAAGAAAAAGATCCTCTCCTCAAAAAAAAGACCCTAAATAATTAGTTTCCAGAATAAAAAACCAACAAAAATACATAATTAATGAATAAGCTAATTATTTATCCCCAGAGCATTAACATACAAGCATATTTTAAGAGCCATTGAAAGGGGTAGAAACACCTTTGGCATTTAATATTTTCAACTTTGTTATTTCTGAAACTTAACAAAACCAGGAGCTCAGGGTCCACATTTTCACTTCCGTATAGTGCTCCTCGCTTTCCCGCCTTCACCTATTCTCTGTACCGTCCACGCCTTGGGCTGGCGGGAGAACTGAATCTGACCATTCGCTTTGAAGAGCCTAAAATCCCACAGCTTCCTCTCTGCTTTCCCTGTCACACTGGCGATTTCTCTCTTGCCACACCTCTGTGCGGTTGTTCTCATCCTACTTCCATGTGAACCATTTCTCTCTTTCCCAACTTAGTGATTTTCCCCTTTCCCCCATTTCTCTCTCTACTCTGGTAGAAGGAACCAAAAACGCACCAGTGGAGGCTTTGGACACAGTCCACCCAACCCGCCTAGAGCTCCTGATCAGGCGGTTTTTAGATGCCAGTTTTAACCCCAACTTTTTTTTTTTAGGATTTCTTTATTTATGCATACAAGCTGGGGGGTAGGCCAGGGGTGTGGGGTGGAGAGAGGATTCACCAGAGACAGAGTGGGGAGCAGAACAGACAGATCAAGGGAAATACACTGCTGAGGGGAGCAGCGGGCGAGGCAGGAGAGGTCTGCCGTGCCTTGGGGGAATCTCCCAGGCCAGGGGTCGGAACTCGCATCGCTGCTGCCAACAGCTCCACAGCTCAGCGCTTAACTGCTGCGCCACCAGGGAGGCCCTTAACCCCAACTTTTTGTCTCTTAAAATATTTTTATCTTCCCTTCTTCCTCAAAAAAGTCAAAAGTAACAAATGTAGGCCCTTTTGAGAAAAAAAAGCAAAGTTAGCAAACATGGAAAAGTATCTCAATTAGCATTCTCTTTTTCGGTATTTCCTACTGATGAAGGATCATGAGGTAGCAACTGAAAGTCTCTACAACAGCAGCAGCAGCAACTTACACTTACTAACCTGTCATAGTTACGCATCAGAATGGCTTACATGTATTAACTGATATAATTCTTAAGACTCCAGTGAGGTACTTATTATAAATAAGGAAACAGAGGTTCTAAAATTACCTCTTCCAAAGTCGCAAGTCCAGGAAGTGGAACAGACATTTCTCGGTGATCGCCCCAAGCAGCCCTAACTGCTTCCACGCTACACACATCCTGTGTGCTCAACTGGGCACATCTGCAATTTTCAAGAAAAAGACTTCTGGGGCTGAGCAGAAAGCCCCTTGTCTCTACTAAAAATCTGCCTCATCGGTCTATGTCGTGTAGAGGATGAAAAGGAGAGAGAGAAAACGCCATGAGCGCGCAGTACCTAGGTGCGCAGAGCTGAAAGCTACATTCCCAGCAGAGTCCCAGGCGGTTCTGTAGGCCCAGCAGCTCCCCTAGTTTCAACTGGACTCACCCAAAAGCGCCGGCCCACCTGCTTTTCAGGTGTTTTCTGGTGTGTCCCTCACCGTGGACCACCAAGACTATTGTTAACTCTCCTGCCTTGAACAAGTCAACAATTCACGGTATCAGGAGAGATTTACGGGTGAGAATTCCCTTTAAGTTGTACCCTTTCCAGTGTCTACCCGACAGCATTCTCCTCTGTCTAGGAATTTCGTAAGTGGCCTCTAGAGATAGTGTCTGGTATTTAACTGTCTAACCAGAAGGTACGATCAAGCGGAGGAAAATTTAGACAAGGTGAGAAGACTGAAGAATCTAGGACAAAAACAACCATGGGGACTTTATATGCCCTTAAGGAAAACAATTAACCCTCCTCCTAGTGCTTCCAGTTTCCTCCTCTGCTTTGTTGCCAGTAAAAACTTTAGGAAGAATAGGGAGAGTTTCTATTTTACAGAATGTAAAAGCATAAAGTATGACAGGAACTCACGATATCAATTCCTTCCCATTTTAGCATAATTATAATATCTAGAAAGTTTTGAAACACTATTTAATCTTCCCACATGCTTTCTGCCCACAATGTTACTCCTTCCAGCAACTCCTTAAAACAACAACAGCAAAAATATAGCCCAATAGACCAAGCCGGCCTTCCTGACAAAGAGAAAAATCTGTCTGCAAGCTTTTGTTCCTAACTAAATTGTCCATTTGGCACTTAGCTGAATGCATCTGAAAAAACTAAATGCAGCAAACCATAAACATAAGACAAACATAAACAGCGCACAAATACCCTCTTTGAAAAAAATGCAAGTCACTTCCAGAACACAAGAGTTTGGAAAAACATAACCACTTATCCCAAGGAAAGAAACGAGCGCAAGTACTCACGGTGTCATGGGACTTCTCCTTGACATCATAGACTGTCAGCTTTATTCTGGTCTCCTCATAGATGGGGTATTCAGACGGGAAGGTGACGCCAGTCAGGAACAGCGGGTCTCTTGTTCCCTGGGAGACACGAACAGACAACCCTGATTCAATAAGGCGGCAACTGCAGCTGGCAGCGTGTGCTGACACCCGAGAAGGCACTAAGTTGCTGGTCTGTTTGCTTTTCTAGGAAGGATTTCTATTGGAAGAGAGATCTGCATCACCCAGGGATGCTGTGGGCACGGACAGGGTCTGGGCCCTAAGGACCTAAGAACAGTACTGCTGTCGGAGAGTGAATGGCCCAGAGTGCTGTCAGAGTGCTAATAGTCTTGAAACACAACTCATTTTCCTTATGTGCAGAACCGTTGTCAGGCTCAGTTGTCAGGCAGTTCAGAATACAAGTAATGGACAGAATCTGCCATTTATGCAAATAATGTCAGGTACTGGCTGATGAAATTAAAACCAAGTTAGTTCCTCATAAAGAACTACTTGGCACTATTTGGTACTTGCAAGTTGCCCATTTATTCCTATCAACTAAAATTGGTGGTGCCCATTTGTTCTGAACATTCAGTTGCGTGTGTGTGTTTTCTTAGACTGTTTTGAAAACTAACGACACAAACTAAATAGGGTGGATTTGGGGCTATGAAATGACTAACTCAAGTTATTTAATGACTCAAACTTCATTTTTAGGGAGGTGACATCTGACATTAAGTTTCATATATATTCAAATAAAGATACTGCCAAATATCACAGAGTATTTGGTAGAGTTCTGAAACTCTACCAAACTCCACCAGTTCTGAAATTGGTAAACCATTTTCTGTGGAAGCTTTTGAAAGCCCACATTATTCCTGTACCCACTCCTTTCATTTATTCTTTCATGTTTTCTTCCTTTTATTCACCAAATACTACTTTTTTGCCTTCCACTTTCTTCGACACTTTGGAACAGGCAGTGAAGAAAACAGCCAAAAAGAACTTCCTAAGTTGAAATATAAAATTTTGAAATATGTCAAGATAAATTATTACACTTAAGTTTTGATAGTACTTTAAAAATAACTGTTGGAATTACTCTTGAACTTTTCTTTCCTATTTAGTCAGTTTTTTCAAATATGAGTAAGATCAGTTTTGTAAATTCAGCAAGGGTGTTAACTCCTAACTATGTACACAGAACCTCAAGTTTCCCAAGGGCAGATTCAGAGTGATAGGCAAGATCTGGCTTTTCCCCTCAGTTTGAATCATTTATTCCACCAACTGCTTCCAGAGGCCGCTCAGCGCTGAGGTGAGCCAGCCCTGGGACAGGCACGAAGGTTTTCCAGAGAAACTCCTCACTCCAAACAGACAAATCACAAAATCTAAATAAAGGAAGCAAAGCCCGAGGAGCTCAAAACTTACTTTCTTTAGTCCAGAAGTTCAAATAAATATTGTTCATACACAAAGGTTGTGAAATATATATGCTCAGAACAAAATAATCAAAAGGGAAACACTTCCTCTTTTGAATCTGATCCAAGACAATAACCAGTTTCCTCCAGACAGATTTTACATGTTATATTAGTAACAATAAATGTAAATAGGAAATCTCTCATCTGATGAGTAATATTTACACCTTTTGCCTGGAAACATTACAGCTTGTGAAATCACCTACTTTTCTTTGAAAAACATATAAAGACACACAGAGAAGATAAAATTTCCACACATGAATTAAGGAATATAGGAAAAAATGAAAAGGGCAAAATCCTTGACAGGTCAGAAACTACTCTGAGTACTGACAATTTCTTTTTTCCTCCAAAATAAATATTCATTCCATTTAATTTAAAATCTATACTCCTACTTTCCCTCTATTTGGTGCCTGATTCAGAGATTTAAACTGGGAATTTGTCTTTCTATCAGCTCAAGAAAAATAATATCCTTCATGGAAAGGTAAGTTCCTCCCCGCATTAGTTTGTGCTGATAAATTACCAGCTCGGGATTAATAAGCTCGGGAGGCTTCCCCTTAACACAGAAGGCCGTCACAGAGCACTGACAGGTCATGAACTACTTATTTCAGCTGTCTAAGGAGAGCAAGAGAGGGGAGGAGGAGAGGGGAGGGGAGGAGACAAGAGGAGGGCGCCACACAGACAGACAGACAGACAGACAGACAGACAGACTGAGAGAAATGCAGGCCCCTGCGAGCTCACCTCTACAATCTCCGTGCTTGCGTATCTTGTCAGACTCTGCTCGGAGGGGTGGATTACTGAGATCTGCACCAGGGTGTTCAGCTTCCGATCACGGACGGGAGCCACTAGATCCCTGCATGCTGGCACCGGCCGAGAAAAGAGAAAGAAGAAGAAAAAAAAAAAAAAACTAACACCGTATCCCAGAGCAAACTTCTGTCCCCGCTTGGAAGGAAACTTCGCAGGGCACCGAGCGAAGTCCCCTGGGACTCTGGCTGACTGTGCAGAGGAAGTCCCTTGGAAGTACCTTACAGAAATAGGAAGTCACGTGCTGCGGCGCTGAATCGAGAGCTCATTTCCACTGACCACATTTGCAGCTCATGCAGGCCTGGGGCGCCCTAGGGTCTGAGCTCTAGCGTGGGCTGCACTCAGCGCCCAGAAACTTGAGAGACTCTCCTCAGTCATTAAACCCAGGGCTTTAATTCACACTCCTCGACTAAGGAAGCTGATCTGGGCAGTACCCTGAAGCCTGAAGCTCATCACCGGCACCAGCCCGGGGGTCCTCATCCGCTGGAATGCATCCTCGTCCTCGCCCATCGTTGCCCACGGCTGGCCTCCCACCCTCCCACACAGGACTGACTCGGAAGCCGGGCTGCCCCACACCAGCAAGGGCGAGAGAAGGCAGAAGAAGGGTTAAATCCACCCTGCCTGGGATTTCAGCCAAGTCTGGGAGAGAGAAACTGGAATAAGGATGGGTTAATTCTTGCCCAAGGGCCACAAAAGTTAAGAACCCTCCCTTGAGACACCAGGCTCATATTACAGACTCTCATGGCCATACCATATTTACTTGAATATTTTCTCCTCTCACATCTAGGGCAAGGAAAACTACACACACACACACTCCTTTTCAGCAAGTCCAGTATCTCTTCTCACTCTCCTTCCCCCATGCTTTGAAATAGCCCTTTTACTGCCTGCACTGGGACCTGTAAGGGGGATACAAGTCCCCACCAGAGAGTTCAAGGTATGCTCAGCCGGTGGGCTCAGGTGGGCCAGCTGTGATGGCGGAGGAGAAGTAGCCCTGGGTCCTGGATTTCAAGGTGAGACCACGCCCTGCCCAGCCAGAGGACCGCAGAGATGTGTATCGAAGCTACTCTGCAGCAGACAGCAGTTTACCGGACCTCGTCCACCCGGACAGAAATATTGTGGCTCACGTCTGCAACTTGAAAGCAAAGGAAATTATAAATGTAATTATCACCTTCCAGGGGCTCACAGATCGTCTCATTCAGAGAAGCAGAAGGGGAGAGACTGAAAAGCAGGAGCCTTGGAACTGAAACAGGTCTGGGTTTTGTCCACTTTCGCTTGCTAAGCAATGCTGCCCGAGTTATTTAACTTCCTAACTTCTTGCCAGACTTGGGGATCCTTTTACTCCTGGAGGGTATTTTGTCATAATGGATTTTTATTTAAACCACATGCCTCCCGCCACACAGGAGAGCTGAGCGAAGCACTGCTACACTTTATTCATCCCTCCCCATTTTTGAGGCATTTTGCTGGTTACCTTTCATTTCTCAAAACAGTGCCACGAATTATTATTTCAGTTTCACATATTAAGAATGACAAACTCAGCGCACCAGATGCTCAGCACTGCATGATGGGAACTTTCTAGCAGTTTGCTCACCTCATACCCCATTCACTCCTTTCCTGCCTTTGCTTTCCTGGATGGTCTACTGTCACCATGGCTTACTGTCCACCCGAGAGACCCACAACTTTAGAAAACACTGGGCGTGAGGTCTCATTCATGTCAACATCTCACCGGAAAGGAAAAAGAGCCAGACTGACTTTCCTGCTCCTGGGTGGTTCTTTAGATGCTCACTTCCTCTCCTCCCCCAGTGAGTGTGTCCAGCATCCTCGCCCTTTCTCTTGGCTTTCTGCTCCTGTTCGGCTCCTTCTCCAAGCACTGATACTGGCTCACGACTGTCCTGGGGCTTTAAAGCTGAAGTCGCTGTGTTTCAAACACAGGTGTGTTGCCCACTTTCTGCTGGGAGAGTCATCTCTCCCTTATAAGCTTCTAACACCTTTGCTCAAAATAAGGCCCGCCTTTTCTGATCTCTTATCAGGCTGGACTGCGGGCTGTGGTTAGCTCCCCGAAGTGAGCAGCTGTTCTCCATTCCACACAGAAACTCTGTCTCCCTCCTGATAAAAACAGAGAAAATCTCCATTAAGCTGAAATTTTGTGTCCAGTCCAATTTGCAGAGCCCTCAATACTAATGACGTAAAAACAATACTAGCAGCACTTTGCATTGTTTTATGGTCTGTATCTAAACACTGGCATGGAGAATAACCACAAACCCTCACGTGGCCTGCTCAGACATCCTTTCCTTGCTTAGGCAGCAAGAGGTCCTGGAAAAACCTGAGATCAGCTGGATTTCCTGAGCTATAGCCTAGATTTCCTATTCCTAGTTATGTGGCACTAGGTCACAAAGTCTCATTCATTCAGGTTTCCATCTGCCTACCCTTTCTCAGGGTGGAAGTGAAAAAGAAGGTAAGCCCTTTTTTTTTAAAGATTTATTTATTTATGCATACAAGCTGGGGTACAGGCCAGAGGTGTGGGCCGTCGAGAGGGTTCACCAGAGACAGAATGGGAAGCAGAAGAGGCAGATCCACCGAAATACAATGCTGAGGGGAGCAGCGGGGGAGGCAGGAGAGGTCTCCTGAGTGCTGAGCCATGTAGGAAGCCCCCCTACTGGGTATCGAACTCATGTCACCACTGCCAATAACTCCACAGTGAAGCGCTTAACCACTGCACCACCAGGGAGGAAGTTTTCTATGCAAAAATTGAGTGCCCTGACATCATGATGTGAACATGCACCAATGTTAACCAACATTCATCAACATTCAGTGTGTCATTAGTCTAGAGAAGGGTTTCTGTTGACTCAGTCCTATTCAGACCAGTCCATGTCCTTGGAAACGCCCAACCGGTACGTGAGTCACTGCGCATCACAAAGTGAAACCTGTGCACGCAGCATGGAGCTGTAAGTGCTGAAACCACCACCGGAGCCAAAACACAGTGAGCGGCTAGTGGCTCATGGACTTATAACCCGCGGGATTATGCAAAAGCCCAACCTGGGAGGAATTTCTCAGAGGTCAAAAATTAAGCCTGAAATGCCTGTTTTCAGATATTTAAAAAACGTTTTCTCCAACTTCCAGTCTACCCAACACTGCTCAGCACCAGAACAGAACTCTTCCTGGATTGGGGGACAAAAGTGGCCTTCCGCAAGAAGGAACGAATGCAGTGATTTGCGGGTTGCTGCTCTTGTGTCATTCAAGAATTGAATGGATAGTAACAAAGAGAAGCTTCTCTACAAACATTCACTTATCAAAGATTTTCACTTCTATCTCTCTGTCTTTTTATTGACTCTCCTTTGGCCCCACCAAACTACGTATAAGTAACCCCTCCCCTGCTGGGTGCTTCATTGCTACAGTTAGCTTTTAAGGGTTAGTTTTTAAGCTTGTCTTTGTCTGACCCTTCGTGAAATATATACCCATGATGTTTGGGTACCTACTTGTTTTCATATGGAAACATAAAACTTCTTAAAATACTTGACTGGAATATTTGTGAATTCTAGAAATCATAGGTGTCATTACTATAGAATCTTCTGCTGGGGGGGGGGAGCCAAGGGGGAGGGTGGGGTCCAATGGATTGTGGTGGAGGGTTGGGATTTGGGAGGGGTGTGACAACATGCATCTGTAAAGGTGTGAACCTACACCCCTAGACAACTACAATGTTGTAAACCAGTGTTACTTCAGAAAACATAATTAAACATAAAATTAATTAATTTACATTTGTTAATTTAACCTCTGACTTGGTATTTTCAACTAAGAAGCCAAAATTAGCAGAAGATTTTATTTTCTGTCTGCCCACAGAAGGGCTGCGTGTACATGGTCAACTCACCCCTAAGCAGGGGTGCGGTGAGGAGGTTAATGCCCCTTAAACTCAGAGGATGACTTGCCCCGTGAAGCATTGTCTTAACACTGGAGAGGACCCAAGGGGCCATGGAAAGACCCTCCCCTCCGCTCTGAGTCCTTCTTTCATCAGGAAGGAACACTGCGAAGGCTAAGAAAGCAGTTTTTTCTGGCAATTTAAAAATAAATTTACAACTAGAACCCAACATGGCCTGTTGGAAGCCTAAGTCAAAGAAAGTGCATCTCTCCTATCCTCTATAGCCTCTTTGGGGAAAAGGAAGAGAGAATTCCAAGCCTGCTAAGGGCAAAAGCCGCCAGGACACAGGGACAGGGGCTCTTGACTAGGAAGGTGGCCTTCTGCAAACAGGGCTTTAGGGAAATGAGCGTCTTCCCCAGGCTGTGGGTGAGTCTCTTGTCACCTAGAATACAGGGTTTTAAATTTACTTTTCAAAGTCGTAATGTTTGGTCAGGTTTCTCAAAAATGTCACATAAATTCTTGTTCCTTGTAGTCCAGAAAATTAGATGTCACCAATCAACTGATACGCCAATTTGGGTTATGTCTCCAGTCCCATAAATTACTGGGGCTCCATTATATGGTGTCACAGTTACCATTCTATACCAGTGATTACATCCAGATTAAATCAATGTACATTATACATTAAAAGATATATGGAACACTTAAAAAGTCTAATAGGCCCTCTCTCTAATTACTTTGCCAGTATAACATGCTTTCCTAGTTTTAGTTTCTTCTGTCTTTCTCTTTATTCTACCTTTCTCTCAGGAATTTTAACACAGCAATTTTCTGAAACCCAGGATGTCAGTCTCTGCATTTCAAACGCCCCGTGTGAATTCCAAAGACAAAGCTGCCTCCCAACCGTCCCACATCCCATGAGGATCCATTGCACAAAATGGCGGAGTTCCCAAAGTCCCTGCCGTGTACTAACTGCCACGCAACAAGGATTCACAGGTAGGTGGAAACACTATTCATTTCTGAATATTTTCCTAAGATTACTTCTTAGAAAAATGTGACTATCACACTGAGCTAATTAATGGCCATTAATATTTATCCTTCCCTGTCCAACCTGTTCTCTGTAGAATCTCTGTAGAGACCACAAGTAATTGAATTTAGCATCACATCATACCCTCCCTGTTCACAGTAGCTGATTTTCAACTGATAAAGCACATATTCCGTAATTTTTTCTCGTTCCGTAGCATTCCTCTGTGTTCTCTGATATCTCAAATTTCCTCTCTAACATATGTTCCTTTCATCATTCTCATAGATGAGGTCACAGACATCATCACTTGTATGTTTTATAAGACCTGGGACTGCTGGGATCAAAAATACATCTCTCTTCACACACCACTGCCTCTTCCTTCAATTAAATAACCATTTTTTAAGGCTTCATAGACCTAAAAAAAAAAATGTGTAATTTCTACCATTCACTATTATGTGGGAGATTTTAATGAACACATACTTCCCTAAAGAGCATGTAAACCATGAAAAATTGTCAACATAAGCAATATCTGTTGGAGAAATAAAGAATGTGTAAAAATTGGTATAAAAATTAAAATTACTTTTTTTTCTTTTCTTCTCTTCTGGTTTTATCTTTGAAGGCACTAAGTTCAAAGATTTAATGCACTAAATTCAAAATCAGGATCTTACTTTTCAAGGTGGATAAGAAAACCCACACATCTGGAAGCAACAGTATTAATTTTTGGTTTCTAGAAGGTTGAAGGAGGGGAGAGAAGCAATTCAATGTTTAAGGTTAAAAGGTAAGAAGTCAACTCAAGGAATCAACACACACACATACAAAGACTGAGTACATATATAAAACATACATGCATGTGTGCATGCCACAAGATAATCTGATGCCAGGATTCCTTGGGCATACTGGAATTACCTTAGATATTTTGCTCTTCCACTACGGCCATGTAATAGGAACATCACACAAGTTTAATATTATCCTCACTGACGAGAATACACGGAGCAATTTGCTGTCCACTAACTAGTTGCCAAGCAGCGCTGGGTTTAAACTTTGCTTGTGTTAATTCACATCCAGAAAAATGATGTGAATGTTTACTGCTGCCTGCGAGCTTCATTCGTTCTGTAGCTATATTTTTTCCTCCTCATCAGCCAGTTGAATTTGTAGATCACTACACATGGCTCTAGGGTGAAGAAGACTATTTCTTATTTATTTTTACCAACAGCTCAGAATTCAGAGTCTGAGTTAATTTTTTTCAATAACATCATTCTGCTCCACCTGGCCCCATGCATGATTTAGCTTTGTACCAGGAATTTTAAAACTCTCAACATTTTGATAATAAAATACAAATAAAACTTGAGGGAAAGATGAGATGAACGCCACAGGGAGAAAGCAGATGACAGAGTTATTGAGGAAGATAGGTAATAATCTGCAAGAGGGAATTTAAAAGATTTTGTTATTCAGATATTGCTTTAGAATTCTTGCTAAATTGAGATGTGAGCACGACTGTGCCAAAATTTCATCACAATAGACTCATTTATAAATTAAACTGATTTCCTTGACGTAAATGACTAGATTCAGATTGCTGGGAAATCGGTCCTAAAATTCATTATTTTTCTCCATAACTGAACAATATTAAAAGATGTCACCATAGTTTATGTATAACTGTGTGTGTGTGTTTAAAAAAAATGTTGGCCTTTTCAAAGAAAAAAGAATGAGAAGATGAAATTCTTCTTTGGTTGGGCACATTAAACATGCTAAAATAAACCACCCGCTCAGTACCGGCTCTCAGTTTAAGTATCACTGAAGGATCTACAGAGAGGGAAGAAAAGGAACCTCTGTCTGGAACAATGATGCTCTCGGGAAATGCTCTCTGATTGCCAGTGCTCAGGAGCAGAGGAGAAGCCAGCTGTACAGCAGACAGCATATTTGCATATGAAAAGGACAAATTTGGTTCAAATCACTGTTGTTGGTACCAGAAGACTCCCATTCTCTAGCTTGTCCCCTGCTACCTCAGCTTCTGTCCTGCCAATCCTTAGAAGTCTATTTTGTCTTGATTTTATGATATCACATACGTGGGGGAGACCCAGCCACAAGCAACTAAATTAAAAACGTGTCTGTGCCTTGCATGTCTCTTGCAGGTCTGTTCTCCTGCGCCAAATACCATAACCCCAGCTGACCTGGTCTCGTGGCCTAATGTGCAGCCAGCCTTGGCTTTTCCTGTGTGTGCTCCAGACCCACACTCCACTTCAGAAACAAGTGCTTGTAGCATTCTGAGGCTCTTTTCAGCAGGCACATACGTGCTGCTTGAGAAAGGAGGAGAGTGTTGTCCAAGAAAGGAAGCAGGGCCCTCGAATACCAGAAAACCACTGCATCAGTTCATGGAAAGCTGTTGTGGCAGAATGAGGGCCATACAAGCAAGAGAAGAAACAGGGAATGACCTTAAGTCTCTTACTGGCCCAGAGGCAAACATGATATTTTCCCCAGAACTGTCATCAGTTCCACATGGGATTCAGTGGGCTTCCGGTTCATGAAAAACAGAGCCCATCATTGCTCCTGGGCAGGGGTAAGGCTGCTTCCCTAACTGATCTCTGAGCCAAAACATGAGGCCAGTGTGGCTGGTAGAGACAAACAGGTACAGAAGGGGTAGCAGGAAAGTCAGGGGCGGAGTCACCAAAGGTGGAAGACTAAGAAGAGTCCACACTCCAAGATGGTGGCAGCCAACTGAAGGCACCAAATGATGTATTTGGGCATCTGAAGAGAAAAAGGGGAAACAGGTAGTTGTTGAATTGCCTTCAGCGTTGTCGATAGCCTCGTGGGGAATCTGAGGTAGGAAGTGACAAGACATCAGCAAAGAAGTTACTCAGCCTGGGTGATTTCACACACACTCATTGACCAAGGTCTTGGGTTCACCAGATCCTAAATGAGGCAATTTTTATGTGTTTTCCCAAAGAACATGTTTTAGAAGAATTGTATTGCATCTATGACATCCAAGGGCTTACAATTTAGAGGGTGGTGCTTAAGGTATTTTTTTTTATTTCAGGATTTTTAATTTTTTTTTTTACTATAAATGCATTGGGCTTAGTAGTTAGGTGTAGAGTTAATAGTGGTTAGATGTAGAGTTAATAGGTTGTTTTTTTAAATGAAATTGCCGTCCTTGAATGCTAAATATTTTTATGCACATTAAGAGTATTAAACTAAAGTCAAATATAAAGACAGACTATGAAATAGGGACAAAAAGAAGAATGGGAAGAATAGATGGTTCTGGAAGGACAATTAGCATCTCATTTTATTGCTCTATGTAGGTCACCCTTCACGAGTAGACATGCTTTAAAGAGCTTGCAGATAACTCCCAATTCTCTAGTCCCTTAAGTCAACTCTATGTGTGATTTTCCTATAGAAGAAAGAAAATCTCCGTATTCATGGTGAATATGAGACTTTAAGGGTGCCAATTCTTTATTCTTAATATGGTTAACTCACAGGAAATAAAGCAAGGTTGGTACAAAGGAGCTAAAGCTAGAAATGACTAGTGATCCAGGAGACACGAACCAAGAAGACAAAGACAAGTGAGTCTTGGCCTGGCTGGAGGGAAGCAAGATTCTAATTATTCAAAGCAAAATTCACAAGTTCAACATTATAGAAGCAACACATATCAGAAAACCCAAAAGTGGGTAAAAGTTGTTCTAAGAGGAATCAGGGTTTGAAGGAAACAAAGAGCACACTTTCCAGAATATTTGGGATCTCCAAGGACAGCAGATCAAACCCAAAGCTCAGCAGGGCAGCTGCTGGCTGAATATCAAATAATTCAGAGGCCTAGCTTTACAGGAATTTTCAGAACAAAGCAGAAGGCACTAAATGAAGGAAGTCACCTTGCGGGCTCTTCTAGGACACCAGGGTGGACTAGGTAAGATAAGAATGTAAGGCACCTCTTCCGAATGTCTCCCAGGCAGTCTCACTTCCTCTGTGTAGGAAACAGCCAAAGGCTCAGGGGCATAAATTCCACATCTGACTGGGTGACTCTGGGTTTGCTATGGTGTTTCAGTTTCCTCAACTGGGAACAGGGACCATCATTATCATTATTCTGCCTGAGTGCTCGTGAAGATACAATTAAATGCAGGAACAAAAAGATGCATTAAATTCCTAATAATGTCATAATAATGCACTTCTCTTTTATGTACATGGAAGAACGAAACAGGATTTGTTTTCCACAGCTTACAGACAAGAATCCAGAGTTTCAGAGAGGGTAAGGAATTGACCTGAGGAGGAAATTAGAGTAATGCCTCTAAAGCTATCACCTGTACGCCCAGTACCACTCTCAGTGCTTTAAATATACTGATTCGCTGAGAGCACAAAACAACCCAGGAAAGATGAACTGCTCAAAGTCACACAGGAAACCAGAGACAGAATCAGGATTCAAACTCACTGGGGCCGGCAGCACACCAGGCCCTCAGTCACAGCCTCACTGCCTTCTCTAGGGGTTTCCTGCTGTCGGCTGCTCTGTGAGTGCAACTCTCCAGGCCCCAGCCCAATTCTACTATCTCCATTGTCTTTCTGCTTCTTGTTGTTATTTGTCTAATGTGCTCTTAAGAGCCTCTCTACAAGAAGTGTGCTTGCTTCTTGAAGCTGCCATAATGTGGGAATCTTGACGTGATTCTATGAAGAATTTGGGGCATCATGTTCTCCATAGATGTGGGGTATAGTTATAGAACCCAACTTGGTCAGCTCAGCCTGTGACATATTCTTCCTGTCAGCTCCTGGAGAGAACCCCTAGGCCAGTAGGACTTATCCTTCCTAAATATAATTGGTTAGCAACGCAAGAGCAACAGTTAAAAAACTGTTTTCATTGGGAACTTTTCAATAAGTTGTTTTTTATGGATCATGTCAGCTATAATTACAGAAGCTTCCAAAAGCATATTCTAATATATGTGCTTTACAGAGACATGTAAGAGGAAAAAGCATTGACACCACTCGTGCATTAAGTCCATGGAGTGTCTAATGGTGTCCAGACAATTCCTGGTGACAGTTTTATAGCTGTGAACAAAGCAAGGTCCTTATTTTACGGTGCTTCCAGTCCATTGGGACGTGAAGATTAAAAAAAAAAAAAAATTAGGGCCTCCCTGGTGGCACAGCGGTTGAGTGCTGTGCTGTGGAGCTGTCGGCAGTGTGCGATGCGAGTTCGACGCCCAGCCGGGGAGAATCCCACATGGTGCAGCAGACCTCTCCTGCTTTGCCCGCTGCTCCCCTCAGCAGTGTATTTCTGATCTGCCTGTTCTGCTCCCCACTCTGTCTCTGGTGAACCCTCTCGCCGCCCCATGCCTCTGGCCTGTACCCCAGCTTGTATAAATAAATCTTTAAAAAAAAATTAGTGAGAATTTTAAGCCTAGTGTTTACATGGAGAGCGCTGAGGAAGAATGGAGCAGAGGAACCTTCTCTTTGGGGTAATATTTGAGCTGTAAGCTAAAACCTACCACGGAGCCAGCTCAAGGGAAACAACAAATGCAAAGACCTGAGAGTCTGAGAAACAGAACAAAGATCAAAGAGGTCGGAGCCAAGTGAGGCCGAAATTGAGCAGAAGGTCAGTCAGAAAAGCCTGCTCGCCGAGACCTTTGTGGAAGGTGGTAAGACGGGACATCATTGGTGAGTTTTAACAAAGAGAATAAAGATCCACATGTAGATGTTTGACAGATTATTCTGGCTCTTCTCTCAGGAAAGGGCCAAGAGGAGGCAGGGCAGATGCCCGCAGGCCCCAGAGGACTCTCCTAATGGACCCAGGTGAGGACTGACAGGGTTGCAAGTGATGGCAGCATCCATGGGGGAGGCTTCCTCAACATAGAAGGGACAGGGCTTGATGACAGACGTGATGGGAGGCTGGCGACAAAGACGACTCGGAGAAGAGCTGTAGTGAAGAGTTTCTGTAGCTGAGGCGGTGATGTATTTTGGCCCATTTGGAGATGGGCCTCCTGGGAGTTACAACACTTTGGTGGACAGGAATGGGAATGAAGAAGTCAGCTTTGCAGGCTCTTTGGAGTAAAATATCTCTCAAACAAGCAAAAGAAGTTGGTGAGTGGAAAACATGAGTAGGAAACACGAAAAAGGGAAGGACAAGAGTTACAAATGTGGGAACCAAAAGGCCCGTAAGTTTTATTTGAAGACATGGACTTGAAATCCCTTAGAATCAAAGGGAGTTCAAATTTGTGAGGATGAGGGATAAAGTGACATTCGAAATTTGAACAGGTTTTCCCCTGGGAATACCTTTGTTTACTCCAGCTGGCTTTTACCATCTTGCCCCTAAAGATAGCAATCGATAGCCATCGCTTTGTCACAGGTAAAGCAGAAGTAATGTAGAGGTGGGAAAAGCATTCGCAAAGCTTTGGGCTTTCCAGATACGTGACCCTGGGCAAGTCACTGCTGTAAAATGGAGAGGGTATTGCCTTTGCCAGCTGCGAGGGGCCAAAGCTCCAGTGAGAAGCATGTGGGAAAAGGCTGTTTTGTACAATGGAAATTCGAAGGGCCTTCCAGTGGCAGGGTCTCCTCCCTCCACGGCCCGGCTGCCGGCAGCCCAGGGGACATCCTGACGCCCTCGCTGTGAGAAGGCCGATGAGCAAGTTTCAGCCTCACCAACAGCTGAATCAGGATCTTGCTCTTTCACATCCTCGGTGGCTTTTGACTTTACACAAAGCAAAACCCCCTCCTGAACCAAGGCCCTGGGTAATTGTGGTACCTCAGTTACCCAGAAGAGGCAGCAAATGCTGCAAGGGTGACTGCAGTGACTGACCACTCTCAGTAATTAGACAACAGAGAGAAGAGAGTGATTAGGTAAACCTCACAGAAAGAGAAATAAATTGGATGGGGTATGTTGAACATGGATGAAAAACAAAGAAAGTAGAAAGTTAACATTTAAAAAATGCCTCTAACTTAGCAAATAATTTGCTAAACCTATGTGTAACAATTAGTGGAGGTCTAGGGAGATAAACCCACCCAAAGATCTCCATTTATTTAAAGCTCTCATGTTCTAAATGGCAGAAAGCATGTGACAGAAGAACAGATCTCATTTATCGCAACACAATTCAGAACGCCGGTACAGGTTCAGCAAGAGGAAGTGGAAGACATTTGATCTCCCGTTTCCTCTCATTTATTAACTGTCATGCATCTCAGCCTCGAGCTAGAGCGGACCCCGCTCTCCAGAAGGGCCCATTCCAGCTGCGGCTCACATTAAATCTCAAGGCGCCAGAAACCACTACCCACGGGACAGACCTGCTACGAAGCTCTAATTGGCTCATTTTCTCTTCTTTCAATTAACTCTCTAATTATTTCAGCAGCCCGAAAACATTATACAGGTCCTAGATAACCTTTATTGTCTTGGCCTTCCCACTCCTGTACTTTTAATAATCAACCACAATGAGTGTGGCCTTTAGAGTCAAAATCTACAGTCCCTCTCTTTCTAGTCCTATGCCGTGGGCAAGCGATTGAACTCATCTGTGAAATGAGAGAGAGAAGCACCTAGCAAGGCTGCTGTAGGGGCAGGGCTACTCTATGCAAAGTACGGCCTGATCCTTGACACTGAGGAGGAGCTTAATGATTAAAATACACAAAAGGCAGTGCCAGGGCACCCTGCTCACAGAAGCTCAGGCCTTGAGAGTGATCAAGTGCATCCCTCAAGATTATATTAAAAATAACCAGGCAAAGCAATTGGCTCCTCAAATGAACTTCAGGTACAAACTTAAGGGTATTATTTTTTTAAGATTTATTTATTTATGCATATATACAAGAACTGGGGTGTAAGTTAGAGGTGGCAGGGAGAGGATTTGCCAGAGACAGAGTGGGGAGCAGAACAGGCAGATCTACTGAAATACACTGCTGCGGGGAGCAGCAGTCAAGATACGAGAGGTCTGCTGCGCCATGTGGGTCAGCTCCCTGGCTGGGAATCGAACTTGTGCTGCAGTGGCTGGTGATAGCTTCATAGTGCTGTGTCTTTAACCCCTGCTGCACCACCAGGGAGGCCCTTAAGTGCATTATTTACATTAACTCATTGAATGCTCACAAGAACCTTCCAAGGTGAATACTGACACCCTTCCCATTTTACAGGGAATTTGCAGAGATTAGAAACACTGTACAATGTTTTCCGAAGCCATGTGGCCAAGACAGGATTAAAATGCTCACAGCTGGCCTCCCTCTTCCATCTCTGAACTGCGCTTCCTCTTGCCTCCCCACTCAGATTGCAGGCTAACATCTGAGCCTGAAATGCAAATCCATTTCCATTTGTGGCTGTTATCGCTAAAAGGTTGTTCTGAAAAATGTCTCCTCAAAAGTATCACTGGTTACCTGATTCTGTCAACACTGAGCTAGCCCAAGAAACACACTGGAAGAATCTCGAGCATGCAGACCCTCCAGTAGGCGACTGCAAGGAAACAGCAGGGCTGCAGAGTCGGCAGCAGAGTTGGCAGTGCCCAGCTCAGCATGGCCTGTGTCTCCTGCGGGTACCTGCTAGCCCAAACCTGCTACGTGCCCAAGCCAGAGAGACTCATCTCTCCCTCACACCCAACAGTTTGCTAGCAGCAGAACAATGTTTAAAGACCTGCATTCATTTACAATTTTAAAACGAGTTCCTGCTACACGTGTGACAATCGGGAAATATTGCAAAGGGATTTCTAGAGCCTTAATTTATTTTGAGTGGAATTAAAAGGAACAAAGAGGGACATGCAAATGAGCATTAAACATATCACCTCCAAAAACGAGCTCTAGGATTTTATGTTTGCTGTTATTTTGCTACTTTTCCGGAACCATCTCTTTCGTTCCTTCTAACCCAAGTGAAATCTCGTTCATCCTCCCGGACCAGGCTACAGTGCACATCCCTGAGATGCTGGTGTCGACGCCAGTTATACTTAATCATGACCTGCAGAAGACATCTGTGTTTCTTGGTTATGTCTTTATTTTGTCCTTATTGCCATCTGCCTGCCACACAGTTGTCTCCGTCACCTTCTGAAACTCCTGGGAAGCAGGAATCAATCAGGAGAGGGTACGGGCTGATGATCAAAAGGAGCAGCTTCAGAGTCAGATCAAATTCCACCTGAATCCTGACTTTGTCACTCGCCCTCCCTAAGGTCTTTGGAAAGTTGCCCTTTGGGAAGCTCAGACCTTTCAGCTCTCGCGTGGAGATACCACGGGCATGTGTGCTCTGGGCTCACACTCCAGGGTTCGGATCTGCGCATGCCTGAGTTCCCTTTCCAATAAAACAAGGATGACCACAGACCAATGGTCTCGCAATAAAATTTCAAAACGGAAGTGATTCATTTATGTGGATTTTTTAGAATAACATCTGGCGTATAAATAAGCACTCCATAGAGGTTGGTGATTTTTAATAATGATATCCTATAGCACTGTGGTGAGGAAATCGAATGGTCCTCTCTGTAAAGAGCTAAGCACAAAGCAGATGCTTAGAAAACAGTGGCTATGCCTGCGAGCTCAGTGCTTTGCTGAGGCCTTTTCTTTAGAAGGTGCCCAGAACTGGCCGTTCAGTGGGAAGCAGTGTTTTAGGGGGGCAGTACCACATGGTCAGAACTCAGACAATGCCAATCAATTTATAGTGAGACCTCACCGGCCTAATTCTTGGCAGTCGTGTCTCTTGTTACTTGAAGATTATCTTGTAGTATATATGAAGAAGTACTATTTTTATCAATAGATTAAATACAGAAATATACCTCTGTGCTTGGTATTCCCTTTATCGGGTCCAGCATATCACATAGAGGGTAAAAATATGAAAGAAGAGCACTAAAAACCTCCACTCTCCCACCGGAGCTTTAAAAAAGTCAGAGCTTTATAATCATTTATAGAACACAGGCCAGAAAGAGAGTGGAAGCTGAACACAGGAGAGAATTGCTAAGTTTGGCCTCCTAAGATGCCTTTTTCTTTTAGAGAAACATATAAAACAATGCCTGATTTATGGCAATTCATAAAATATGAATGGACCTGACATGCAGGTTAATGAAGGCCATAGAAAGCTATAAAATCGTGTGTGCAAGGAGATGAGACTTTCCTCATGCAGTTTGTCAATTTAGGCACATTTTTACACACATTTTCAAATTCTGAATGCAGAAAGCTGCTCATATGATTTACATGATTTTCTTCTAACTGGGCTACTCGAAACGTAATGGGTCTCGCCATAAAATCTAAACTCACTACACATGATCTAACACATGATGTGCCAGAAGAACAAGTATTTAGAATCAGCACTTTCCAGGACAGAGGAGGAGGAGACTCTCCTTCCTTAAAGCCACTCTACTATTTGAAGTAACCCACCTAAAGACATCTTGTCATTGTACCACGACATAACGCTGCAATAAAGCTGGATCTGAACCACCGAATTATGGACATGCCTATCGCTCCCTGGACACAAGTGAGAGGAAGCTGCAAAATTATAGCTTTTTTTTTTTCTTTTAATCCTCCATTCCATAGAGAAAACAGAGTTTCTCCAAACGGTACACTTCACTTTGTCTAGTCAGTCACATTATGTGTGGTAGAGCTGACACAGCATGCAGAGTGAATGAGAAGTTAATTTCCTATAAAGCACTTGGAGTTACTGATTTTCCTATACACACCACCCTTCCAAAGGACCAGAAAGAAGAAGAATCGAGAATCCTATTTGAGAACACTGTTTCCATTTCCCCTCTAGAAAGACCATACCTGGCTGTTTTATATGTAGCTTGGTATAATGATAAGGCACTTATTTTGTGGAGACTTTATCTTGTTCCAAACACCCAGCTTCTGTTTGTGCTGTTCTTCCGGTCTGTAATACGATTGTTCTTCTCCTCTACCTATTCCAACCCTGTTTTCTTCCTTCAAAGCTGGCTTTAGTTAGTCTTCCTAGGAAAGCCTTCCTTGTCAACTTCCCATACTAACTTGACCCTACACGACCTCTTATGATCTTAGCCTGAGAAATTGCTTCACTTAATTCAGGTGTCTTAGACTTCTGGTTAGACTATGAGCTAGTTAATCAAAGGCAAAAAACAGGATTTTACTTCTTCTGGTATGCCCCTTTTCTTATTTAACTTATTCAGGTTACTTACTTAAAAAAAAATTGATTGTGACATTTATATGGGTACATGGCAGAGATTTTGAAAAATGTAGGAAAGTATAACAAATGAAATAAGAATTCTGCCATATTGTGATCACTATGATTAAAGACATTTAAACCTAATCTTTCTCTTTTGTATATACAGACACACAGAGTGAAATAAGGATCATACTGTACAGCCAGTGTGTAATCCTACTTTGACAACTCGTGTTCCCTTGCTTGATGAGATGTACTTTTGCCAGATGTTTTCCAATGGCTGCATACTATTACATCTTAATACGTTTCACTGCAAAAGTTAAACAGCACACGCTGATTGACTCTGAGCTGAGGGTGCCCTATACTTTTCTTCATTCATGCTGAGTTTGAGGTATTAGGAGAAAAGTCCAAAACTTAGATGCAAAGCACATCTAGAGAGGGCAGTCTGAAAGCATGTGACAATAGATGGCTACATCACAGAGGTAACTGCAACGCACTTCCACATCGCTGATTTTTAGCTACAGTGATTTTCACCATAATACTATGAAATTATAGCAGCTACTACAAATGTATTGATTTTGGAAGAAGTTGATAAATAAAGTGAGGATCTGTTAAATAATTTGAGTCTCAGATTAGTCTTATTTTATGCACCGATAAAACCTGAAGTGGAGGAGTGTAAAAGATGAAAGTTTTGAAAAGGTAAAGGCTTTGAACCCCATCCCCTCCTCCACCCCTTACTCGCTAGAGGCTCAACAGCACATTGTCACCGGCTGGTTCTACTACCCAGAGAGCGGGGAGGGGTGAGCGAGGGGACTCGAGAAGCGGTCAGGGCCCAGGACCTCACAGCCCAGCGTCTCCCCTAATCTACAATTCTCCCACTGGAACTTAGCAAGCATTCCTGAAAACCCGCAAATGCCCTTTCCCTCTGCGGCCATTTCCCCTATGACACTTTTAATTTCCAGAACCCAGAAGCATTTAACTTGGCTTCATGACTGGTCAAAGCAGTAACCCGACTTAGGCCCTTGAACCTCGGGAGTCCCCTGATTAGAACCCTTTTAGCTGCCATAGAAATATCTACCGTAGTCTCCCCCTCCTGCTCTGTGCTCATATGGACTTCCCAGATCAGCGTCCACGCTTTCACGGGTCCTTTGGCCACTCAGAGGCCTTCTTTGACCTCCATTTGTAAACAGTCCCTCTGTCCCCCAAGTTAACTGCCTTGTCCCCAGGTAGTCTGGGCAATTTTCCAGTTGATCTCCATAGACCTTAACACTATCTGAAATCATTTTTACTTGTAAGTTTTCTATGCCCCCAATGGAATTTAGATGAAGGAATTGCTTAGGGATTTCGCTCCAGCCTCCAGGCCCTCATATTCCTACCACAGCTGCCCCCGAGGCTGCTGACACAACACAAAACGCGTCTCTCCGTGGACCCTCCTGCATACCCACATGGCTTCTACTAGTAACAGCCATCAAGGTATAAGTTACTTCAAGAATATGACTTTCAGGTGCCAAATAAAAACCATAGTACAACATGCACACACATACACACACACAAACACACCATTTTCACCTATATGTTTACTATGCTTTAGTGCCTATATCGAAAATGCATTTGGTGTCTATAAAAGAATATGAGGACATAGAAGAATATGAAAACATATTCTTATAAGTATTCTTTTGACTTTGGAGGTACCTGATGACAAACAATTATAATCAGGGGTGAAGACTAAAGAAATACTTCATCAAAGCTTCTGTCTTTGTCACAACATTCTTTCTATGCACTTTCCACAATGGTTTCAGGAAAGAAAGGTATACAGATTTTAAGAAATGATCCTTCTTAAATGTCAGCTTTGTTAAAATGAAAACAATGATATTAAGCTATAAGCAAAACCTGTGTTCTCTTGGGTTTTTAGTTCTCTTTTTGTGGAAATAAAAAGCATCCACACATGCAAATGGAACAATGAAAGGAATGTGTGGATTGAAGTTGTGAGGGGTCACACACTTCCGCTGGCAGACCAAGGATGCCGTTCAGCTGCTGGCTGGCTGTGAATACAACATGCCTGATGTTTTTAGGACATGCGTATCTTGCGCAATTAAGATAGTTTTAGTCAGTTTAGCTTGCTCCATTGACGGAGCATTTCCTACCTCGTTCACTCAAATAAAGATAGAGCAGAGGGACTTCGGAAAGATATAATGAATCTGCAGTGGCCGACAGACAAGACAGAAACAGATCCTTGATGGAAAAGAACTTATACGAAGCAGTGATACCACGCCAAAAAAGGGTGACTGTCTTCCCAATTTGAAACTCAAAGTCACCAAAAATTTTAATCTATTTGAATACTTTGATAAATAATTGAGAATCAAATACCAAAACTTTTGTTGAAAAATTAAGTGGCAAAAAGCCCCTTATCTTGTTTATTCTAATTTTTCCTGGAGTTTTGGCTTTTTTTTTTTTTTTTTTTGGTGGAGGGAGGTTATTTGAAGACACTTTGCTTTTTTCCTGAGTAAATAAACCTGTATATTCTTAAAACCATGATAGAATATTAAAGAAACTATTATTCTCACATTATTAATTATAAATGAAGTTAAATATGTAAACGCTAAATATATAAAAGTTAAAGTCTTGAAGAATTTGCATGACTAATAGAAATCAAGGAAATAGAAATGTCGTAAAACCTACAAAGGCTTAGCTGCCCTATCCTTGAGTCTCTTCAAAAATATTCTTCAAGAAATAGTACAGTTGAGGCTCTTAAAGTGCTAAGAAGCATAACAAACCATTTAGGAAATGTATCTTCCAGGATCAACAACACGATTCCCTCAAGACTCTAAATCACTTTCTTTTGTTTACTTGTCAGCCATTTCTTGCCGTTTGGTAGTGGAAAATGATCTGTTGCTAAAATGCTAGTGTATTTTTTGAATAAGTATGAAAAAAGAAAATTGAAGTTTTTTTTAAATGGGAGAGATATTATTATGATTAAAATCTTGCAGCTGTTCATCTCTTAGATTTATGATTTAAAGCCAGAAAAATAAGTGACGTAGCATTGCTATAGAATTTGACAAGGGAATCAATTAAAAGGTTTTGATCAGGAAAGATAATTTTAATGAAAATGGAAGACAAGTATTTGGCCATGTATGTTGTCTCCTGACAGCTGGTCAAGCCAGTAACCCGACTAACTACCCTGGAACCTCAGGAGTCGTCTGTGTGCATAAGCCTTTACCCAATGGCTTCAGCCTCCTTCAGAGTCTCCATGTCCTTCAGGATATAAGTCAGGGGGTTTTCTCTGTGTTTAAAATATACTAAATTATTCTAACAAGACTTCACTTTTTAGAAGTTCTGTCAAAGGTAAAAATTTGGTTTCTTCTTTAAAAATAAAAAAAAGTTATTTGGCAAATGGGTTGTTTCGATGTCTGACACTATCTGAGAACTCTTTAAAAAGAATAAGTGTCACTTTATTGGGTTACCACATAAGTTTCTTGAACTATCACATTCTTGTTTATTTTTGAGTATCTGGGCAAATAAAAAAACTGTATTTATTAAAGCATTTTTAGCTACATTTGTAAAAAATAATAATTAAATGCTTAAAAAATACATTATACCAAGATCTGAAAGTCTGACAATGCTAAATGCTGGTGAGGATAAGGAGTTACAAGAATTCCCATGCATTGCTGGTGGGAATGCAAAATGGTACAATCATTTTGGAAGGCAATTTGGTAATTTCTTAAAATAGTAAATATACTTTTACCACGATTCAGCATCAAGCTCTTTGGTGTCTACCCAAAGGTGCTGAAAACTTACACCACACAAAACCTTGCACACACATGCTTACAGCAGCTTTCAACATAATTGCCAAAACTTGGAAGAAAGCAAGAAGTCCTTCAGTAGGTGAATGAATAAATAAGTTGTGAACTAAGCCATGAAAAGACATGAAAGAATCTTAAATGCCTATTACTAAGTGAAGGAAACCTTACTGTCTGATTCTAACGATCTGCCATTCCTCAAAAGGCAGAACTGTGGCAACAGAAAAAAAGATCAGTGGCTGCTGAGAGTGAGGGAGCAAAAGGGATGAATAGGTTGTGTACTAGGGGTTTTGGGAGCTATAGAAATATTTTGTATGATACTATAATGATAGATACATGACCTTACAGATTTTCTAAACCCATAGAATGTACAATATCAAGAGTGAACACTAACGTAAACTACAGGCTTTGAGTGGTAACGATGTGCAAATGTAGGTTTACTGACTATAACAAATCTAAGTATATAGCAGGGGATCTTGAAAATGGGGACAGTGAGGCATCTGTGGGGTCAGGAGCCCCGTGGAAAAGCTCTGTACCTTCTGAGCAACTGTGCTATGAACCTAAAACAAATCTAAAAAGAAATTCTATTAAGAGAAAACAAAGTATTATATGTATATAATCAAGTACCCCACTATACATATAAGCCATATGTTACACCCTTTAAATACCATTTTGCAGCTAAGTTCCTAATGGTGCTCTGTAGTCACATCTGATTCAAACACAAAGCAGATTCCATTCACGAGCGAAGTGGTGCACCTACCTGAGAAGGCACATTTTAACCCACCTTTGGACAAAATTACAACTTTCCACATGCGACAGAATTTTTGAGCTGCTTGAGCAATTTTAAGTTCTGAATTAAAGTCAAATTCTCAAATGCTAAGCATCTGTCCATGAAACCAAGATGGGAGAGAAAGGGGATATTTGTGAGTGAGTGAGTGAAATAGAAAGGAGCAAGTACCTGTAGATGCCATCACGGAACAAAAAGGGAAACCCCACATGAGGCGAGTCTCTAGCCCAAGGAGGAGACATTAGACGTGGGTTTGATGAGCAACAGAATCTAATCAACGTATAAGACCGCATGGCCAGCGGACCTAGTTGGGAGGCACAGCTCGACCCCCACTGCCCCCGTATCGTGGGTAGGGAACGGACTTATTCAGAGGCTCAGAGTCTATACTTACAAATTGAGGGAAATAACTCTTATCTTCAAGAATAAAACTTTCTAGAACAACTGTAGACAAAAGTTTATGAATTATCTGGGCCTCAGTTGATAGCGGCTCAGCGGTTGAGCGCTGTGCTGCGGAGCTGTCGGCAGCGGCGACGCGAGTTCGACCCCCGGCCGGGGCGAATCCCACATGGTGCAGCAGACCGCTCCTGTCTCGCCCGCTGCTCCCCTCAGCAGTGTATTTCCATCGATCTGCCTGTTCTGCTCCCCACTCTGTCTCTAGCGAACCCTCTCGCTGCCCCATGCCTCTGGCCTGTACCCCAGCTTGCATGTATAAATAAAATAAAATCTTAAAAAAAAGTTTATGAATTATCTATATATACAAATTATTATATTTATCAATATAAATAAGGTGAAATGGGTCCTTACCAAGGATAAATTCCAACTGTGGTTCATTTGGAGTCTTCTGAATACCTATAAATAATAAAGTTCAGATTAAAATATTTAGTTCATTATAAAAAACATGTAAGTATATATTACTATATTTCGCCCTGCCCAGATATATGTGTTATTTGACAGAATGAATAAATTCAGTTAATCAGACTTAAATGCATTCAGTTCTCAGGACAAGACCTATTTGTAGCAGGAATCTACATGACTAAAGGTTTGATTGGTCTATTTTGCTTCAGGGCCATAAAGAACTCAAAAATACTGTTTTTCTAAAGCTGTGACAAAATATTTTTCACTGTGTCTGTTTCTTTTGGATGCATGTAGACAAAGGTGAATTCTTCAAAAAGAATGACCTCACCAAAGTACTCTCTTACATGAATTCTCCTTCAGACTTTAACTTGCCATAAATAATAAGTGATTAATGTAAAGGATCTATCTGATTAGGATACGGAGAGTAAGGGGGCGGATACTCTGCCGACTTAATAGCTCAACTCAACATTCTGATGATGTTTCTATTCCTATTGTTTGCAGTTTCAAAAATACCTAACAACATAGTTCACTGATTTAAGATTAAGCTGGAGGGAAAGGGAAAGGGAGAAGATAGGCCAGGAGGTGGGACCTGTTGGTTAGAAGGAGAAAGACTGAGCTGGAACACTTGATAATAGGATTGTTGAGCCCTTCAAGACAACACACAGTGCAGGGGCTTCCTAAATGAGACGTGAATGAGGACTGAGTTGCCACTGGACACAACACACAGCTGGTCAAAGAGGCAAAGCTGGAATGTGGGGGAAAGTAAACCGTTTGGCAACAAAGATGCTATTCTAGAATCCCTTGTTTATCAGAAACAATTTAAATTTACTAGTGTTCAATCACTAATATGTTGTTAACCACCCCCTCTTTGTGTATCAGTCATCCATTTTATTTACGGAATTAACATATTTTTGCATAGTAACTGTTTTTTTTTCTCCCACTGACATTTAACAATGCTATGGTTAACAATTTTAGATTTTCTAAGAGAGGTTAGAGTGTCAATTATTAGGTGGATCTTTGGGAATTTCAAACAGTCTGACTTTTTTAAAAGGTTGTAACAATTAATTCTGCTGTAAACTCTGACAACCAAATTTCTCAAAAGATGCACGTAACAAACACAATTTTCTAAAGATTATTTTTATAATGTAAATTAAACAAGAGGTTAGGCCCATGTTTACCAGTGTTAAGTAACTGGGCAGCATTCTTCTGCAAATAAAAAGACACAATTTTGGCTAAACAACTAAACCCAAGCCATAGCATTTTTAGCAGGAGAGAAATATGCAATTCTGCCAATGATTTTAATTACTTGAGTAGCACAAACACCAATTTTAATGTTCAAATGCAAGTCTTGGCCAAATCTCCAAACTTGCTCTAGGCAGCAATACCCTAAGGGTGTAGGTGACCATTTTGTCCTCATGCTTCCAACTTGATTATCTTTATTTTAAAAAGAAAATGTCTATGTTCCAAAAAAGAATTCCATGTGCAAAGAAGGTGCATTATTGTCAATATTGTTTCAGTACACATCCAAGAACTCTGTTTCTCCCCTTTGGTATATAGACGTTCCATGGACTGTCATCGTTCTCACCCAAGACAAAAGATGGGATCTCATAGACTCACAACACGAAGATAAATCACACAAGGAAAAAAGTTAGTTAACTTCATGTCATTTGTTACGAAACAAGTTTCTGTGAATACACATGCACGTGTGTTGTCAACCCCATTTGCACTTTCAGAGTTAAAGGGATAGGGTTACACAAACTTACTTGTAAACTGAAAGTCCACAGTAGCATTTGCTTGGGATGTGGGAAGAAAGTGCTGGCCTTCTTCTGATGTGCCTTCCTCTTTGATTTCCATGATCAACCTTCACAGTTGTTTAATCTTCCAAGTTTCTGTGCCCAAATGTTGCTGCCAGTGATACTGGTTTAATGGCGGCGTGTCTTCACACTGAAGGACCTGATATCCACTTTGAAATTCTGTACTTCGGAAATAACAACAGAAATATCTCAATTACTTCAGAGTTCAGTGTGAAGCTAAGAATTAAAGACAGGGAGAGATGACAACTACCTTCTCATCAACTTCCCTCCTGCTTTTCCCACTTTTACTTTCGGGACCAAGCCACCCAGACAATGTGCCATAAACTCTCAGTTAAGTGGGCATTGTTTGTGCAATTATATTAAGGTCATATGAGGTACCTCTAAATCCTGAAAGGTACTTTACCTTCTTATATTCTCTAAAATAATCTATAGTCATAAGGACTATTAACTTAACATGTACCTAAGAGCAACAGATAGCATCTTGTCCAGGCATTAGCATGGTCTACCAAGATGAATTTTACTACCATGCCTTCCATTAGAACTGTTCATCTGTCCATCCATCCTAATTAAAACATGATTCATGAGCATATAAAAATAATTTGGCATGACACTTCTTCCAAAATGAGACAATAGGTTGTATAGTGAATTTCCAACCTCACCATTGTTACCCAGAGTTACTTCCTGCTCTGCTTGATAAAGGTTTAATTGTTTAATTACCATGGTTCAAGGTGAAAAGAATAATAATAATTCTGAAAAATTAGAGTTCAAAGGGAAATGAAAGTAATGCAGAATGATGATAATTAGCATGGAGAAAGAAGACCTTTCTGAGAAATTCATGCCCCTTTCTCCAGCAACCTCAAATCATTTCAAGTTCATTTTGATATTTTACATAGTAAACATGTCAAGAATGAATTCGGGGGGAAAAAAAATCACTGTTGCTTTAAATTGTTACTAGCTGAATTAAAATGTATAAAATCGTTAAATGTCCACCCAGTGTTGTTTAATGAGACAGCAGCAATGGAGCTTGGTTTAGAATACTGATTTGATCTCCAACCTCACAAATCAATAGCCTAACTCTTTGTTGTTCTTAACAAAGCAGCTTCATTTACAATTCAGCTCTAATTTTTAAAGATCATCTGGCAAATAATTAAATCCAGAAGCATCATGAATTTTTAGAAAATGCCACAAAAAAGTTGCTGATAGTTCATACTGGCATCTAAGGGTACCCCCAGGAATACTTTTTGGAGATAAAGAGCCATCGCACCATAAACTAAACCAAGTCCTTCTATTTGAAAAAAGTATTTTGAATTAAGATAATGTTTCCTAATTGTTTGACTATTTGGATTTAGAAGTGTTTTCTTACAAGGACAGTCACAAACTCGTTGTGCCATATTCTCTCATTAGCAGGATGATATCTGTTGAAATTGCGATATTTGTGGGAGTTGGGTATAAGGACTTTGTTAATTTCACATTCAAAGACTTAACCCCTGCTCCTGATCACTCATCTTAAAAATTGAAAAGGGACCTACATAAGGCAATATAGATGAAAACTATAGAAATAACAATTCCACATACTAATAATCAGTTATTAATAAAGTTAATGTCAATGTATTTGTGTGTGTGTGTGTGTGTGTGTGTGTGTGTGTCTATAACTTGGGAGTAAGTGTAGAAGATTAAGGAAAACACCTACAATGATTTGTTAAATATGGTCCCATTTTCCCATTTTAGGCATTCTAGCCATTCAAAACTAGTTTACTAACTAGAAAATAACTTTAATTTTAGAAAGAATGCAGTCAAGTATAAAAAACAAGGATGATGTGAAAAGCTCTGATTATTCTATTTGTTTTCATTCCACCTTTCTTGGATTTGAGGACAAATTTTAGATGTGATATGTATTACGAAGGCTTATCCCTCAAAAAGAATCAGATATGATACTAACAAAGTTTTGGAAAACCACCGTATTTCTAGCTGTTAAATATAACATTTACCCAACCTTAGGGTTATGCATAATAGTTCCTTTTCTGTGTCTACTTGGAAATGTTTTGGTTTGGACGTTACATACAAGAAAGACTGTGGTTTTTTACATACCACAAATATATTTAAAAGATAGCTAGGATGACTAAACTTATTTCTGAGAATGGAAAGAAGCCACACGAAACATATTTTAAACAGGAGAGTGACGTGATCATACGTGATTTTTCAGTAGTTGACTGGGTGTCAAAGTACAGTCTGAAACAAAAGGTGGCAACTAGATAAAGAAGCCAACCTGTTTGAGTGTTGTGTTAACATTCTAGATAAAGAAAATAACAAAGGGGCTATACACCAAATTAGAAGCAAATGACTAAAGAAGAGAACCTGGATTCCAAAAAAATTTATTAAGTAGAATTACCTGGCCTCAGTGATGGAATTAGATGAAATTATTAGAGTTAAGATGATGAAAGACAGGAACTTCAGGTGAAATTCAGTGAATTATGGATAATGAAACTATGGAGAATAAAGAAGGAATTTTAATGAAGAATAATGAGTTTTGACTTAACCATGCTGCTTCTGAGGTGCCTTAAGATATTCAGAAAGCAGCTGAATACATGGGTCCAGATCTCAGAAGAAACAGGAAAGTGATAATTTTTCTAAATCATCGGCTAATGGTTGAAGTCAAAGGAATGCAGGCAGTCATTGAAAGAAGAATTTGTCGTGAGAAAAGGGATGACTGAGGATTCAATCTTCAGGCACAGAACCGTGTGAGGGGGCAACAGAAGTCAGCTGGCAAAGACACCAGCTACGATAGGAGGAGCAGCAGAGTAGCAGCTGAGGAAACAATGCCACCCCTCCATTTAACAGATGTTTCTCCACTAAACAAGATGGTTGAGTCTCAAGATGACTTTCCTCTTCACAAATGGAACACGTGAGCGTATTTAAATGCTGGAAGGGAACATACCAGGAGAACAAAAAGGAGGATTGAAGATGAAGCAGAAAGGAAGACGATTGATGGGCAAGGAAACATCTAGATGATACGATCCACTGTAATGAGAATGGAGGGGAGTGAATAGAAAACGAGACTTCCCAATGGCTTCATTTTTTTTTTTTTTCCTTTCAGGGAAAAGGCATATTTATGAACTATGGCTAAGGAAAGATTTCTCAACCTGACTTCAAAATCATAGTCTATAAAGGAAAAGATTAATAAATTTGACTACATTCAAATGAAAAAATTCTGTGAGCAAAAGATACCATAAAAAGGGAGATAACGAACTGCATACTGGGGAAATGTATTTGTAGCACGGAAGTTTGCAACTTCTGTTTAGAATACAAAGATGTAAAGAGTATTGCTCCCACATATCCTCAAGAAAAAGCTGAATAATATATAAAATCATACTTTTCCTTAACTAATCAGAGAGCTGAGGTCTCAGAGCAACCAACCAGCCTGAAATCTAAAGACAGACAGATGTCTGTGAGGAACAGAGCATCTTCCCGTGGGAGGTAAAGATGCCAGGCCCCAGAGAAACTAGTAATAAGAATTCAGCTAAAATATTTAATGACTAAGTAAAGTTCAAGAGTGGGCCAGCATGAGAGTACCAAGCTACTGAGAGCCACACATTCCCGAGCATTCTGCACTTGCTAACAGGATTTACTTTTCCTCACCAGACAGGCAGAGGAAGCCTGAGAGGAGAATGGGAAGCAGGAGAAGCATCCCCTGGGGACAAGGCCTGCAGGAGGGGAGCAGCAGTCACTGCAGGAAAAGCAGGAGTCTCCACTGGCTCCTCCTCCTCCCCTCTGTAGCCAGAGACTCCTTGTTCATCAAAGCACCAGTGAAGCCACATTGCAAAGAGGGGCTGGAAGCAAGAGAAGGGCAGGAAAGCTTCTTGGGACCAGGTCACTGGAGACCCTCTGGTGTTACTATGAGGGGCAGGGTCACTGAGAAACCCCCTCCCCAAGACTCGAACACAGACCCTGTGACAGGGAGTGCTTGACAACCAGGCCAGTGGACACCAAGAACAAGGAACAGCACCTGTCAATATAGGGGCGTCGACTCATAAGCACTGAGCCTCTGATGTAGAAGCTCTCAGGAAAAGCCTGAAGTGGCGAGAGGAGAGCAAAGTCGCCAGCCTCCCTGTTCCCACCCTAAGCACAAGTCACGCTGGTGGACTCGCTGAGACGCTGAGGATGGCCAGAGCCGTAACGAACCCTAACCTAGCGCCAGTGCTGACAAAATTGACTCAGTTCTTCCAACACACAAGTTAAAGGCCACACAAAACAGGAAAACGCCTGCTTCCAGGTCAAAATACTATTTACATCATATTCTGCTATCCTACACATAACATGAGGAAGACAGAGATGGCAATGAAGAGGAGATAAAGAAAAGAAGAAGGAGGGAGAAAAAGAGGAGAAGGAGGAGGCAGAAAACCATATTCAAGAGAAAAGGCATAAATGTGAAAGAATCAGCTATGACCTAAATGTTGGAACTCTCACAAAGAGAACATGCTAAAAATGCTCATGAAAAAGGTTACAACTTACATGACCAGATGGGAATTTTTAGAGATACAGAAGTTATCAGAAAGAACCCAGTGAAAATGCTAGGAACATAAAACAGTAACAGAGGCAAAGAGTGTCTCTGACAGGCTCTTCAGCTGCCATGACGCTGTCAAGGAAACTATCAGTGAACTTGAAGACAGGCAAACCGAAAACACCCAAACTGAAACACAAAGAAAAAAAAGTGAATATTCATGAGCGTATTCAAAAGTTATGATTCAATACCAACAAATTATGGTTGTTTATATTTCCTCAGGAGGAAAGAATAAATACCTGAAAAGATAATAGCTGAGGATTTTCAAAAAATTTTGAAAGACATCAAAACACCTACCCAAGAAAGCACCAAGCAAAGGAATCTCTCTCTCTCTCTCTCTCTCTCTCTCTCTCTTTCACACATACACACACACACACACATACACACACACACACCAGTAACCAGCAAGCAAATC